>LNAC01000365.1:214466-241865 GCA_002007465.1 Ailurus styani | reverse complement strand
TTAAAAAAAAAAAAAAAAAAAAAAAAAAAAAAAAAAAAAAAAAGCTGTAGTCTGGCAGGTGTCACCCACATATCTTTGTCATTCCTTGTTTGAGTATGCTGACAGAACCCAGAAATAGTGAGATCATTAATTTTGCTGAAGAATCCAGGTATTCAAGATACTGTCTAAGTGTCATCTACAAGATATTAAAGGACTTTTCAGGCTATTTTAAAATTAAATTTGCCTGAATTCTTCTAAATGATTTTGCAGATTTCCATAATAAATGTGGCAAACATTTCCCTTATGGGATGTAAATAATCAAACTCTGTTGCACTGTAGAGTAATATTATAAAGCACTTAGCTAATCAGATTGTGAGAGTCGCTCAAAATTCCTAACCATGTAATTTTTGCATAGAGAGAGGGTACTTCATGCTGTGCAATTAACTGGTTTTATTAGCTATAAATTTGGTTGTTGCTAGCTGGCCTGACAGGCTGGTGCCTGTGGAGAATTGGATCTTGGTTTTTGACTTGATACTGCACAGTCGAGTGTCAGGAAGGCATGGGAATTTGTAGTGGGGGCAGCAGCTGAGGCCCTAAGAGGGAGTCAATGAGGAATTGTTTCTCACACTTGTGTAACTAACTAAAGAGAGCTTTGGAATTTTCTAGGCCTGTTGTAATTTCTGGATGTTCCATAAACTAACATCCTATCCCACAGTCAAATAAGGTTTGTGAGGTAAAATGGGGTGGTGTAGTGATTATGAGCAGGACATCAGGCTGCCTATGTTGAAAATCTGGCCAGTTATTGTGCCCTTGGGCAAGTTTTAAGATTTCTCTGTGCCTAGATTTCTTCCCCTGAGTAAGAGCGATAGTAATAGGCCCTAGGCTCATGGTGGGCTGTGAGGGTTTGAAGGTTCAATCTAAGTAACACACTTGGCCTGACTCATAGTAGGCACTCAGTAAATGGTAGCTATTATTGTGGAGGGGTCTGCAAATTGGAATCTTTTCAAGCAAGGGCAGCTTCTAGTAGAAAAATGTTTAGAGGAAAGGACTCATGTTTTTATTGGACTTTTTNTTTTTTTTTTGGTTTTTTTTTTTTTTTTTTTTTTTTTGGGAGAGAGGGAGGAAATATATAAAAAGAGGCAGAGGTAGGAGATCTGGACTCAAATTTTATTAGACTTCAACTCAGCTCCTGGAAAGTGAACTTAAATCAAAGACCCAGTTTTCTTCACTCTTAAACACGATAAAATAGCTAACTTATTTTCTGAGGGTCCTATGAAGACAAGTGTTTTGAAAATGTTAAAGTGCTATAATTAGGGAGAAACATGGAAACATTTTTATCTAAACATGGAAAGTCACACATAGTAAAATAAATGAAGCTAATGAAAACAAGCAGATTATGACAATAGAATCCACTGCTGGAAGAAATCTGCATTTGTTCAGAAGATTGACTTGAGTCTGAACAATAGGTTGATTATCAGGAAAGGGGAAAGCTGACAGAGAACAAACAAAGCGTTGGTCGAACACCTGGCATTTGCTGGGCCCTGGGGTAGGATTGTTGTCCCCATCTTACAGATGAAGAGACTGAGGCCCAGACAGGTTAAATAACTTCCTCAGAGTCATCACGTTTGTAAATGGCAGAGCCATCACTCATGCTCAGACTTGTTTGACCCCAGAGGATGTCCTAACGGGTCCCGGTCAGTTGCCTCTGTTCAGTTTATCGAAAATTTATTGAGTATCCACTCTGTATAATGTACTGTTAATAAGACATCAGTTTTTTATAAAAATGGATAGAAATTTAAAGCGTGAAGGAATCTGAAAGATATTTCTGTCCAGTTGAGTCATTTTCTAGGAAGAGAACAAGGTTCACTTGACCAGGCAACTTTAGAGCCATCCATTTTGGAATTAGAATTTAAATTCCACTCACCTGTCCAGTATTTGATTAAATTATATTGCTCTTTAGTCTTTTAAAAGCCTAATCCTTCATTAGTTCATACTTCAAGGCTGATTCAGGGTTTTTTTGGGGTGGGGAGGGGAGAGTCTATGTAATTTTAGCACCAAGTGATCTCAGTGACCAAGTTACAGGAGTTGTTTTGTGAAAAGCAGGGTGCTTTTTTTTCCTTTTCCCCCCAGCCCATCAAATTAAGTAGGACTGTATGTAGACAGAAGAATGAAGAAATGCACCACACGCAACTTTTGTCCCACAAACTGAATTCAGGTTGTTTACAATGTGTTTGACTTTGTCATGCCATCACAGTGACATTCTTTTATTTTTTTATTTTTTTAAAGATTTATTTATTTATTTGACACACAGAGAGATCACAAGTAGGCAGAGAGACAGGCAGAGAGAGAGGAGGAAGCAGCCTCCCTGCTGAGCAGGGAGCCCGAGGCAGGACTTGATCCCAGGACCCTGAGATCATGACCTGAGCCAAAGGCAGAGGCTTTAACCCACTGAGCCACTCAGGCGCCCCATAGTGACATTCTCTTGTGAGCACGAAGAATGTGAAATCTCTTAGCCCTTCTGTGTTTTGGAACGATCTCTTAAGTCCCCATTCTTCAGTCTTCACTATTGGTCTCATTCAGTTTTAGCTACCCTCCTGTCCTGCCAGGTTAGCCTGCCCTCAGTCGGGGATGGCCTTAACTAGACAGCAGCCTGATCCCTGGAGGGGAGCCCAGGCGGCTGTCCCGAGTGGCCTCATGCAGAGTCTGCCACAACCCACCGGGAAAACCATTGAGCAATAGGCTTCCCAGCACGGGTGATGTTTGCGGTAAATCCCACGTGGCTCCATCTTGGGTGTTCATGGTGAGCGAGCAAAATGATTGGCTTATTTTTTCTTCTTAGTATCTCTCGCCATTTTCCTTCCAAAGAAAAGTCTTCATGATGTCAAACATCGTTAGGAATATGGGCTGTATGATATTATAGAACCTGAATTCAGTTGAATTCAGTTCATTTATCCTTCTTTATTTCCCTGAACACCTAAAGGACAGCATTTAAAAGAGAACCTACAGAGCTGTGAGGGTCGCTGCTTGTCACATGACTTGTTATTGAATGGGTCTGATTAAACCTAAAGTGACTCAGAGAACATGACCTGTGTCTGACACTCTAGCAATTAAATATGGGATTGAAAATCATCCAGGCCTACCTTTAGAAGTTGTCCTGATGGCATAGAATTTTTAGGAGCAGAGGGGCTGATTTTCCATCTTACCATACATATAAGAAAGCAAGCTTTTATTTTAGGAAAATGCTCCTAACCATGAGACTCTTGGTATAAAGTGCAATTAATTAAACAGTACTTTTGGGGTGCCTGGGTGGCTCAGTCAGTTAAGTGTTCGACTCTTTTTTTTTTTTAATTTTTTTAAAAGATTTTATTTATTTATTTGACAGAGATACAGAGAGGGAACACAAGCAGGGGGAGTGGGAGAGGGGGAAGCAGGCCTCCCGCAGAGCAAAGAGCCCGATGTGGGGCTCGATCCCAGGACCCTGGGATCATGACCTGAGCTGAAGGCAGACGCTTAACAACTGAGCCACCCAGGCGTCCCAAGTGTTCGACTCTTGATTTCAGCTCGGGTCATGATCTCAGGGTGGTGAGATCGAGCCCTGCATTGGGCTCCCCGGTGATGAGTGGGGAGCATGGCTTGAGATTCTTTCTCTCCCTCTCCCTCTGCCCCTCCCTCTGTTACTCTCTCTCTCTCTCTCAATAAATAGTATCTTAAAAAAAATTAAACATATTTTCTTGGCATTGACCCTGGTTTTTGTGGTTTGATGCATGTAAATCTTCTGATGACCGAGCCTGAGCATTCTGCCTCAGTTGTCTGTGACATCGGAGGCTGCAGCAGAAGGCAAGTTCTCCCTGTGCCTTGCCTGAGAGAGCTAGGGGTCTTGACCTTATAGATCCGTAAATACTGTTGTAGGACTTTTTAAATCAAGCATTGCCCTTTGTCCCCTACCTTCTGCTGCTCAGTACAATACTTCTGGGCTCTGGTGATAAAGTGAAGAGGTACGCCGTACTGAGAAGACCAGTGGCCGTGTCTTTTCGAAATGTCCTGTTCATAAGAGACCTGGTTTAATTGCTGCGGACTTTTAGGACAACTGGCCCATGCTGGCTCCTTTAACAGAACACTAAAGACAGGGTGACTTACGAACAACAAACCTTAATTTTCATAGTTGTGGAGGCTGGGAAGTCTGAGGTCAAGGTATTAACGCTAATACCTTGTCTGGTGCGAGACCGCTTGCTGGTTCATAGAACCATCTCCTCGCTGTGTCCTCACCTGGTGGGAGGGGCGAGGGACTCTCTGCGGTCTCCGTTGTAAGGGCGCAGTCCCATTCCTGAGGACTCTACTCTTATAACCCAATCATCTCCCAAAGGCGCCCCCTCTTCAGATACCATGACCCTGGGGATTAGATTTCAGCGTCTGAATTTTGGGGGCATACAAACAGCGTACAGCAGGGAGCGTCTACCCCAGGGCTCAGGTAGAACAGTGGGTCTGGAAAGTGTGTGGACTTGACGAAAGGCTGGCTTATCTTCAGAGATGATTTTGGAAACAGAGTTGATCCTTGAACAATGTGGGCCCCAAGCACAGTCAGAACTCTGTGGATAACCTTTGACTTCCCCGAACTTAACTACTAAATAGCCTACTGTTGACTGAAAGCCTTACTGGTAATGTAAACAGTTGGTTAATACATATTTTGTAAGTTTCATGTATTATATACCATATTTTTACAATAAAGTAAGCTAGAGAAAAGAAAATGTTACTAAGGAAATCATAAAGCAGAGCAAATACATTTAGAGTACTGTCCTGTATTTATTTAAAAATTCCACCAATAAGTGGACCTGCACGGTTCAAATTTGGTCAGCTGTATATGGTACGTATGGGGTAGAAAATTAGAAATGGAAGGTTGAAGACTAAGCAAGGCTCTGCATTGTGAATCTGAAAGTGTACAATGTCAAAGCAAGGGCATGCTTAGAGAATAGCAAAGCAGGAAAGGACTCTCAAGAAATTGTGCTCCTGTGATTGCCTTGGACTGCAGAGGCAAAGTGCAAGTCTTCATTCTGAATGTTGAAATCAGCAATGAGCTAGTGAGCACACATTTCCAATGGGGCTTCTACTGTGGTTATGTAATTGATTGACGGTCATTCTTAGGAAATACCAGCCTTAGAAACAACCCTTATGTGAAAGAACAGAATACATACTAAAGCAAATCTACACCCTCTGGCATTTTACTCTTCTCACCCTGCTGTTCAGAGCAAACATTTACTAACGTGGACTCTCTGTAGCAGTTATTTAAACACACTAAATATGATTACCATCAAATACTGTATATTCGTTCTGCAGGTGAGATTGAGTGCTTCCTATATATGAAGGATTTGACCTTTCTCCCTCATGTAGTATTATACTAGGCATTTTACAAGATGAGCAGCGTAGGAAAGGCTTCTCTAAAGGGCAGCAGGCCGCAGAAGCAAATGTAAGAAGGGAGAGGAGATCATTTAATAAAAGGGCAGATACTGAGTAGGTTGAAATCGATCTAGATGTCAGTTTGCAACACCCAGGCCTGTGGTCTCATGGCCTCTCAGGACCTGTGGACTTCTTCAAGAATAATTGAGGTAACATTCATTTGTTCCAGACCCAGGTTAGGAGAAACTCACAGCTCAGAGGTTAACTGAACTAGTTTTTATATGCCTAGGGTAGTTCTGGGAAGGTAAGGAAAGAGTATTACTTGTTCCTGATCGAATCCAGGAGAAAATAGGAATTTCTGAGCAAATAAATATTTTTTATCTTAAGTTAATATTTTCTGGTCATATATATTGCATACAGGTATTGCTTTTTGTGATTAAAAATTATATATGTTTAGGGGTGCCTGGGTGGCTCAGTTGGTTAAACATCTGCCTTTGGCTTAGGTCATGATCCCAGGGTCCTGTCCCACGTTGGGTTCCATGTTCAGTGGGGAGTCTGCTTCTTCCTCTCCCTCTGCTCCTCTCCCCTGCTCTTGTATGCTCTCGCTCTCTCTCAAATAAATAAATCTTTAAAAAAAAATTTTTTTTAAACTATATAGATTTATTGTAAAGAATTTTAGAAATATGTAAAAATTTAAAACCATTTATGATTCTTTCTGCCACCTAGAGATGACCATAACTAATATTTTATTTCTTCTCAGTCTCTCTTACATATTTCATTTCTATTTTTTTAAAAGATTTTATTTATTTATTTGATATGAGAGAGAGAGAGAGAGAGAGAGCACAAGCAGGGGGAGCAGCAGGCAGAGGGAGAGGGAGAAGCAGGCTCCCCACTGAGCAAGGAGCCCAGCGCGGGGCTCCATCCTGGGATCCTGGGATCGTGACCTGAGCCTAAGGCTTAACCTGCTGAGCCACCCAGTTACCCTATATCATTTCTATTTTTATTTTATTTTATTTTATTTTATTTTATTTTATTTTATTTTTTAAAGATTTTATTTATTCATTTGACAGAGAGAGAGATTACAAGTAGGCAGAGAGGCAGGCAGAGAGAGAGGAGAGAGGAGGAAGCAAGCTCCCTGCTGAGCAGAGAGCCCGATGCGGGCCTCGACCCCAGGACCCTGAGATCATGACCTGAGCCGAAGGCAGAGGCTTTAACCCACTGAGCCACCCAGGCGCCCTCATTTCTATTTTTAAAGAGCGTGGGATCATCTCCTATCTTCTTGAACTTTGAGGGAATATACTGATCATGGATCATATTGGTATTTTGGAGACAGAGCTCTTTGGAGAAAGCCTTTGACCTTGAATGCACAATGTGAAGGACACTACTTCGTTTGAATGGTCCAATGAGCAACTTCTTTTTTTTATTATCATACTCTGATGGAATCAGAGAATCTTGGAATTGGTGAGGACCTCAGAGGTCAGCGTCCCTGGAATGTTTTAAATGTCACATGCAACAGAGGGCAAGAAGGAACAGTTGACACTTGTGGACAGTAGACGTGTACCTTGGATTTTATTATACTAGTGTCTTTGTTGTCAGTATCACATCACAGGCAGAAGGATACAATCCTGCTGTTATGTGGAGTAGCTGTTGACAACCTGGGAGAAAAGCCTGTTCCTAAAAGAAGATGTAAATAGAGCCTGCCAGCCTAGTGATGTGGGTCTTCAGAAACAATTTCTCCTGTTAGTGTTGTCTGTAGATCAATAGAGTGCTGTCAGTATCTTTAGTTTCTTTCAAAAAGGAAGTGAACTCACTTTTATTAACTATTTATCACAGGGACACTTGAGTGGCTCAGTCAGTTAAGTGTCCAACTCTTGATCTAAGCTCAGGTCTTGATCTCAGCATGGTGAGTTCAAGCCCCATGTTGGGCTCCATGCTCGGCATGGAGCCTTCTTAAAAAATATAATAAATATATATAATATTTATATATTTTACATAATATATAAATATACAACAGTTATAATTTAATATAAATATAAACTAATATATAAATATATACAATGGGAATTTATAATATGAATCATAATTTAAATATATTTATAATATAAATATAAAATATATAATACACACATATAAATATAATAAAAATATCACAAAAATACATATAAAGGCTATATCAGTGGAGTGTAAAAAATGTACAATAAGCCTTAAAAACAGAATCTTTGGGGCATCGCGGTGGCTCAGTCAGTTAAGCATCTGCCTTCCACTCAGATCATGATCCTAGAGCCCTGGGATTGAGCCCCATATGGAGGTCCTTGCTCAGCAGGGAGCCTACTGCTTCTTTTGCTTGTGTGCTCTCTCTCTCTCTCTCTCTCTCTCTCTCTCTCTCTCTCTCTCTCTCAAATAAATAAAACCTTAAAACAAAACAAAAAACCCAGAATCTTTAAGGATTTTATGGCAGCTGTCCAATATGAAACAAATTTAAATTTGGGATTAGGTTGAAAACCTTTTAGTTATAAAATAAGTCATGGAGGTGAAATATACAGCATGGTGACTACAGTTAATATTGTATTGTAGAGCCAAAAGTTGCTAAGGCAGTAGGTCTTAAAAGTTCTCATCACAAGAAAAAAGAACGTGTCACTGTGTGTGGTGATGGATGTTAACGACTTACGGTGGTGATTAGTTTGCAGTACATATAAATATTGAATCATGGTATACATCTGAAACTAATATAATGTCAATTGTACCTCAGTTTTTTTCAAAAAGGCAATTTTGCCAAAATAGAAAATAAGTTTTGAATTGAGGGAAAGGGATTGTTCCGAAGATACTGATTTAAAATTTTCTTTTAAGACTGTTGCAAGTACTTTGAAGGAAGAAGATTAAAACTTAAATTTCCTTAAATTTATTTAAATTATGATATTCAGTTAAATTTAGTTTAAATGATAATATTTAACTTCTCTTACTCTCTCCTAATTGGCCATTTGGAATCTGTATGCTGGTTGGCTTCTGAAAACACGGCAAACTGAGCTAATGGCTCCTCGGTCCCTATAAACATGTAGAACAGCCAAATAAAAATAAAGCTAACAAAATACCTCCTCCCCCCTGGATCTGGTCGCTAAAACGCCTGTAAGCCTCCCCATAAAGAAAGAAGAAAAGAAGTAGGAAGAGAGGGACGGGAGAGAGGAAGAAACCAGCCGAACTGGAAACAGTAGGAGCAGTCACATATCTAACTGTAAACACAGTACCTGTGTTGACATTTTTGTACTCCGATAAGGACATCTTTATGGACCCACTGTAGTTATCTCTCTTCTCTATCAGACTGGGACTCTTTATGGAGAGTCTTTGAGCCAGAGTTAAAATTGTTGTAGTCTGCCATAGACTTTCGTTGCTTCCTTAAATCCTGATCTGGAAAAGTACTTATTTACCCAAGGATAGTTAGGCCTTGAGTTCTGTAACTTTGAGATGATTATGGTGTGTGTATGTATGTATGTATGTGTACACATGTACATAATAAATATATATATAGAGAATATCATCTCTACAAAAGTCTAGAATAGCATTTTTTATTTTTTTGAGAGCTCTATTTTATTTTTTTAATTTTATTTTATTTAAATTCAGTTAATTAACATATAGTGTATTATTAGTTTGAGAAGTAGAGGTCAGTGATTCATCAGTTGCATGTAATACCCAGTGCTTCAGGAGGGTGTTAATGCCCATCACCTTAATGCTCATCACCCAGTTACCCCATCCCTCCACCCCCTCCCTGCCAGCAACCCTCATTTTGTTTCTTAGGTTAAGAGTCTCTTCTGCTCTGTCTCCCTCTGATTTTGTCTTGTTTCATTTTTCCCTCCCTTCCTCTATGCTCCTCTATTTTGTTTTTTAAATTCCACATATGAGTGAAATCATGACAGTTGTCTTTCTCTGATTGACTTATTTCACTTAGTATAGTACCCTCTAGTGCCATCCATGTCATTGCAAATGGCAAGATTTCTTTTTTGATGGCTGAGTAATATTCCATTGTGTGTATATGTATGTATGTACATATGTATAGATAGATAGATACATACATACGTACATACATACATACACACATCTCATCTTCTTCACCCATTCATCCATCAGTGGACATCTAGGCTCTTTCCGTAGTTTGGCTGTTGTGAACATTGTTGCTATAAACATTGGGGCGCACATGCCCTTCGGGTCACTACACTTGTATCTTTGGGGTAAATACCCAGTGGTGCAATTGCTGGGTCATAGGGTAGCTCTAGTTTTAACTTTTTAAGGAACCTCCATACTGTTTTCTAGAGTGCCTGCACCAGCTTGCATTCCCACCAACAGTGTCAAACAGCGTAAGAGGGTTCCCGTTTTTCCAAATCCTCGCCAAAATTTGTTGTTTCCAACTTGTTAATTTTAGCTATTCTGACTGCATTTTTTAAACATTATTTTTGGTGGTAAAAAATATGAATAGCATGAAAGTTACCATTTTAACCATATTTAAGCATACAATTTGGTGGCATTGATTGCATTCAGAGTGTTGTACAACCATCACCGTGCTCTATTTCCAAATTTTTTCATCACTCCAAACAGAAACTCTTCACATTAAGCAGCAGCTCCCCATTCCCTCCTCCCCTAGCACTGGCCTAATCTCTAAACTGCATTCTTTGTCTCTGAATTTGACAATTCAAGATATGTTATAAAACAAGGGTCATGTAATATTTGTCATTTTGTGCCTGGCTTATTCAGTTAGCATAATGTCTTCAGGGTTCATCCGTGTTGTAACATGTATCAGAACTTAATCCCTTTTTATGGCTCAGTTAAGATTCCATTGTATTTATGTATCACATTTTGTTTATCTGCCCAGCAGTTGGTAACAACACTTAGGTTGCTTCTACCTTTTGGTTATTGCGAATAATGCTGCAGTGAGCACTGGCATACACGTCTCCGTTTGTGTTCTAGAGTGGCATTTTGCAAACTGAGAAATATATAGATTCTTTATATAGAAATATTAAGTCATCTGTATTCCTAATGTTGATTAAAATTATTATTTCAGTGTAACTTAAGTATACACAACATAAGACAAAGAACTACTTATGCTTTTTTTTTTTAAGATTTTATTTTTAAGTAATATCTATACCCAGCATGGGACACAAACTCATAACCCCGAGATCAAGAGTCCCATGCTCTACTGACTGAGCCAGCCAGGCTCCCCAGAACTCCTTGTGCTTATAGCTCTTGTGAAATCAAAACCAGTTTTTTAATTAAGTAAAAATGAAAGCATCATAACTAAAATGAACAATTTTCATCAAATTACATTTACTGAAAATAAATGGCTTTTGTTGATGTCGATAGGGTAAAAAGATATTTTTTTGGCACAACGGACCATTTTATTTAGCCTTCATCATTAGTATGTTTCCTTTATAATGGTGAACTTTTTAAACCACTAATCCATTATTTGTTGGGCAGTCTATTTGCTAGAGTAGTCCAAAATATAAATCTGGAAAACAACAATTTAAAGAACAGCGTTTTGTTACTGCAGCAGTTGCATTAACGAACTGTTGGCAAGCAGGAGCGTGTAAAGGCGAAGCGACAGAACACATCCACTTGCTGTCGGATGCTGATAGCTACAGCGTAGATTCCAGTTGCTTGGTTAATCCCACAGTTATTTCTATTGGAGCATGCTTGAGCTGGTAACATGATATTACTTGAGCTTCCTTTATTACAAATACCACTTATTGATTAATCTATCTTTGCTTATTATAAGACCATTTCCATGGAACTAGTACAGCACTCTAAAGTCTTATGTTGTTTTTATAATATTAAATCAAATTCTTAGTTTGTTAAGTGAGAACCTAAAGTCTTATTCTGTGAAAATGTCTTTTACTTACAAATTATACCACAGGAATTTAGTTTTTCGTAACTGTAAAAAAATTTCAAATGAGCTTAACAATGGGACACAAAATAATGGTTGTTATTTTAACATCTCCATATGTTTACCAGCACTTGAAAGATAAATTCTGTCTCTCCAAGGCATCACTTGGCAGGATCTTAAATGTAAACATGAAAATTAGCTGGAACAGTGAAAATCCCACGTGGTGCTGAATTATAAAATGGTCATCCAAAGATTTAGACTGTTCTTTTTTTAAAATTTTTTAAAAATTCTACACCCAATATGGGTCTCGAAATTACAACCCTGAGATCAAGAGTCACATGCTCTATAGACTGAGCCAGCCATTTTTAATGGTCACAGAATTTAGATACCCCACAGAATACACCAGAACATCTCATGGGATAACACTTCCTTATTTTGATAAATACTGGTCCAAACACTAGTGCTTTACTTGCATTAAATTCTAATGCTTTACTGACTGACGAAGAGTTGATCTGCCTTAGAAGTAGGGGGGCTTATGTTTTCCAGACCTCACATGAACTCTAGCTTTTGTTTTTTTTTTTTAAGATTGTTTTGATTTTTTAGAGAGAAAGGGAGAGAGCACGAGAGGGGTGAGGGGCAGAGGGAGAAGCAGACTCCCTGCCAAGCAGGGAGCCCTACTCAGAACTCTCTCCTGGGACCCCCAGGATCATGACCCAGGCTGAAGGCAAATGCTTCACCAACTGAGCCACCCAGGAGCCCCTCACATGAACTCTGTTTTAAGAACAAAGTTCATTTATCATTTCTTAATAAGAATAGAATTGCCATATGGATGAATAATGGTCTTGCTCAATTAATACATTTTCTTTCTACTTGGACAACTAAACTATGGGAAGAAGTTTGTTCGAGGAACAGAACCTCTGCACACAGTAGGCACTCAGGGAGTGTGAGAGAGGTGTTTTGATCGCCCCCTTCAGCACCTCTATCACTAAAAGGAAAACATTGGCAAAGAAACCTTGATAATGTCTCATCCAGTCAATAATTTTCCTTTCTTTTGATTCCATATTGACCCATGCCAACCCTCAGACTTCTGTTTTATACCTAGTTATACGACCTTTAAAACAAGTTAATTCTTATCCTGTGACAAAAAATTTGTAACAAATAATGCTAATTTACATTGTGCAGATTCTCAAAGGGGAGTCCCCTTTCTAACCAGGCTCTGTTCATTTTTCCTTAATTGCTTACCTTCTTGATGAGTACCCTTTCTGGAATGGGGTATTATTAATCTCCTGTTTACTTACTGCCAATAACATGCTTTTCATTTAAAAATATTAAATTTTTTTTGTACCTAAGTGATTTTGTACCTAATTGTATTTATAATTCTTGATTGGCCATATTTTGTCTCCACAAAAGTAATAAGTACATGTAATTTAGCTAACTTAGAGAATGCCCTTCTCATAGACATCAGCAGATACATACTGCAGTATCTCCGTTTTTTCATTTAAAAAATTAAGTTTAATATTTTTTATGATGTCACTCTGCAGTGTAGTTTTCTGGTATTTAATACATTTGAAATGTAATATATGACTTCCCTACTTGCCAGATCACCACTGAAGGTCAGGAACCCTCCCTTGCATCCTTTCCAGGACCTTGCTGTATACACAACAAGAGCAAGAATATATTTTGAGGGCGCCTGGGTGGCTCAGTGGGTTAAAGCCTCTGCCTTCGGCTCAGGTCATGATCCCAGGGTCCTGGGATCGAGTTCCGCATCGGGCTCCCTGCTCGGCGGGGAGCCTGCTTCCTCCTCTCTGCCTACTTGTAATCTCTCTCTCTGTGTCATATAAATAAATAAAATCTTTAAAAAAAAGAATATATTTTGAATGATTATATAAATAATATAAATGGGTATTACCTGAACCTCTTTCAGTAATAGTTAAGAAATCCTCCATTAATTTTGTCATGACTCTTCATCCAACCAGTAGGAGTTCAGTCTTGAGTCTCCCACAAGAGACACGATGCAGAATGAACATAGTCAACCATTAGGAAGAGGGATTTTTCTTTCTTTCTTTTTTTTTTAAAGATTTTATTTATTTGACAGAGAGAGATCACAAGTAGGCAGAGAGAGAGGGGGCAGCAGGCTCCCTGCTGACCAGAGAGCCCAATGTGGGACTCGATCCCAGGAACCTGAGATCATGACTTGAGCTGAAGGCAGAGGCTTAACCCACTGAGCCACCCAGGTGCCCAGGAAGAGGGCTTTTCTGTAAACAGATAGGGCCTCTCACCTCGCCACCACCCTCCTTGCTACCTGTGTCCTGCTGACTTGTTGGGATGCGCCCCTGCTGCTGCCCCTTCAACCCCATTTCCTTTTTAAATTGTCAGAAAACTTCAATCGAAATTCTTAAACTTTTAAGAAGGCTGCTAAAGACAGTTCTGTGAGCATCACGTCCTTGTTGAGCACATACCTATCTTTGTAAATGTATGTCAAAGGAAATTGAATGGGCAACCTGTTTTATGAGACTGATAAATGTGAAATCTTCTGTAACTTTTTATTTGATTTTCGTGCAGGCAGAAATACTCAGTGTCCTCAGTCACAGAAACATCATCCAGTTTTATGGAGTAATTCTCGAACCTCCCAACTATGGGATCGTCACAGGTAGGCACGCATTATTGGACTTCTTTCTTTCCCCAGTTACCTAGCTTCAGATTCCTTAATATGCTAAAATGCTTAATATTAGGTTCAGTCATGAATTGTGCACTCCTGTCAGATGTCACTTTTGTTGCTATAAAGCATTAATAAAACTGATTATATCAATATAATTAAGAATGGTGCTTCCACTTCTACCCATGTTTAATTGTGCTAATTATATCTGCGTAAATGCTATTTAAATGCACTCGCAGCTGCAATACCAATATTTAAAGGTGCCGTTTAACTAAAATTTCATTTAATTAGCTGAAATGAGCGATGTTTTTTGTATCTCTGTGACCTTTTACAAATTAAGATTTCTTGAGCTGTTCATGTTGTAATTCTTTGCAAGGTATTTTAATCCCATTAGAGCGTTCTTTCTTCAAGGTCTCTGACGTGAGAACAGTATTTTTCACGTTTGGTCATCTGGGTTGGTAATGACCTTGATCTAAATTATCACATTTGGAGCAGCAATTTATAACTGATGGGAATACCCTTTCCAAAGAGGAGCACACAGAAAATTTTGCCATATAAAAACAAAGACACATATTTTTAATACTTCGTACTCGTATTTATACAATCTGATGAGTAGGTTTAGGTTCATAATAAGTATCACGTTCAATTTTATAGTAAATAACTTTGGTCAGGTTCTTTATCGTGATAGTTCTTTGATTAAAACCAAACCAACGAGAAAACCTTCAAAGATTAACCCGTCTTCTTCCGCTGTAGTGTTAACAACTGGATTGTCTTTTCAGAGAATAACAACAAAACATTGTCAATAAAGAGCTGTGGGTTCGGTACTCTTTATAATGATCTCATCTAATACTTACAATGACCCCATGAGATAGGTAAAGTAATTTCTATGAATAAGTTTTATAAATAAGAAACTAAAACTCTAATTTAAGTACCTTTTCCAAGGTCGTCCACTGAGCGGTAGACTCCCTGGTATAAATTTCTCAGGTTGGTCTTACACAGAAGCTCCTCTTCTCATCTTTAGGCTAGGTTCCAGAAGGCTGAGCTGCTGGTTCTTAACCCGCATAGGGACATGGTTGCTGTTATTTCCACCTTCAAGCAGCGAGCACTTTAATGTGCTTTTAATCTGATAAACAGCAATTTTACCTAAGTTCTTACATGGAGGGAATTTTATCCCCATTCAGCTACGTTTAGATCTATGCCTAAAACAGGGTAATGTGGCACCTTTCAGTCTTGAGTCTGTATATTTCCTATTAACCTGAATATCTAAGAATGGGTTATATTGTTAGGGTGTAAACCACGTTTAGTTTTTTAAGTCATATTTCTGATTTTAAGTTAAATCCTGTCCCTGACCCAGTTACCATATTGCTCCCCCTTTCCTAGCTCATCGTATTTACTTTTTACTAATTAGGTTTGCCTTAAAAATCTGAATCCAGTTTTCTTTCTTTTTTTTTTTTATTAAGATTTTATTTATTTATTAGAGAGCACGAGTGGGGAGAGGGGTGCGAGGGAGGGAGAAGCAGACTCTCTACCGAGCAGGGAGCCCAAAGAAGGGCTCAGTCTGAGGACCCCAAGATCATGACCTGAGTCCAAGGCAGACCCTTAATGGACTGAGCCACCCAGGCGCCCCTGAATCCAGTTTTCTGATCCTTGGTTGTGGCTTAAGTTATTCTTATTTAGCAGATGAAAGTGTGGTGCTCCAAACAGATTAGAACCTGGGGTTCTTGTCTTGGACTCTTAACCTGATTTAACGCTTTTGAGTGGAAGACTTGAGCTTTAACGAACTCAGTGGACTATTCATGAAGTTTTCTAGTTTCATGAAGTAAGGATGAGGAGTAGAAAAAGGGGCTTAAATCATGGTGTGAACTGCTTTTTCCAAGAGTTTTTTCTGAGTCCTAGGAGGATGTGAAACACATTCATTGTTAGCCAGCATACTCAATCCAGGTCTTCTCACCCAAAAGAGGAAGAAAGGATCCAAGGACTTGGATGAGTAAGTTTGATTTTACTTAGTTATTTTATGGACTAGCCAGTGCTCTGTTTCACGCACCTTTCTAACATTCCCTGCTCATACCTATACGTACCCCCAAATCTTTGGTTATAATTAATTAGTTTCTTTTAGATCTATAACTATTTCCCTGTAGAGGCAGGAATAAGCAACTGTTAACATTAAACATTTCTTTAAAATCACACAAGTTTCACAGGTGTCAGGTAATAGTAAATTATGTATGTATAACTCTTTTTTTTTTAAATTTTTTTTTAAAGATTTTATTTATTTATTTGACAGAGAGAGAGCAGATCACAAGTAGGCAGAGAGGCAGGCAGAGAGAGATGAGGAAGCAGGCTCCCCGCCGAGCAGAGCCCGATGCGGGCCTCGATCCCAGGACCCTGAGATCATGACCTGAGCCGAAGGCAGAGGCTTTAACCCACTGAGCCACCCAGGCGCCCTGTATAACTCTTTTATTGACCCGTGAGGCTCACTATTAAAGATACTTCTTAGCCAAGTATTGGTATTTTAAAATGTATTAATTCGATAAGGTTAATTTTGTTTCTAGAGATACTAATTATAATTGTATGTTTACAAGTATCTACCGAAGAAATATCTGAGCTCCTCAAACCACCTCCTGCAGCTTAAAGATCCAGCCGTGTTCTGTGCATACATGCCAACTGAGCCTAGTTTGGGAGCTCAGGTGGGTTGGGGATGATAGCACAAATAAGTCTTAATATGGGGAGATTAAGAGAGAAAAGAGAGACAAACAAGCAGAGAGACCTCGATCACCCAGCTCAGCTGACTCCCCCTCTTTTGAACTGTCATCTTCCTCAGATTTTGGGGTTCTGAGAGGAGAAACTTGAATGGCTTGAATCCATTCCACTTGAGTTTGTTCATAGGAAAGGTTGTTGCAGGAAGCATCTGTTGGTGATTAGACAGAGGACTTGGAAGAATGATTTATCAGAGTGTCGGAATGGAATGTCACTGGTATGGCGATTGGGAGATGTGAGTCTGATTCTGCCAAAGCTTCATAGATAGGCCTCTGATGGTCTGTGTCTCCGTTTTCTCCTGTGTGAATGAAGGGACTAGAATAGATGATTCTCGGGGGCGGGGAGAGTGTGTGTGCGTGTGTGTGCACCTGTGCACGCATGTGTGCCAAAACTTTTCATCACAGGCTGCTTATAGGGGGACCCCATGAAGAGTCTAAGAAGCAGCTGGCACTTGATTGTCCTCAGAGGGGAAGTGAACATCTTTCCCCTAGATCTACAAAGAAATGGAGTGACTAGAACCTCACTCCAAAGTCAAAAGAAACAATACAATAATGGATCAAGTTTTCCTTGGTCATTGGAATCCTCTTAATTCTGTACTACTCCCATTCTTTGTTTTTTCTTAACAAGTATTTACACAAATACTTGGTGGCTGGGAGTGTTATAGTGAGGTAACTCCTGGGAAGGAACGTGTTAGATACTGGGTCATGTGGTTCTTTTGGAAACAGTTTGGAGAGGAGCGCTGCACAAAGTACCTGGATGCAGACTGAGTCCTAGGGCTCCAGAGGAAGGTGGTTGAGGGTCTCAGAAGCTTGGGGAATTATGTCTTTGTGTTCTACGGCTGCTGTCACCTCTTAAATTTGTCATTAATTCTACATGACATCTTACCGCTACTCTAAGAGAGGATACTAGTTCAGTGATTCTTCGACAGGCCCAAATCCTCATTAAAACTCAACCATGGAAAACATACTAATTTTTAAGTGTCTGATCTCATTTCCTTGAACTCAGTCTGTGACACCATCTGGGTATTCTACAGTTTAATTCACTTCTAACGTGATCTACCTGGAGATAGCATCAGAGACCACAGGTGAGGGTTCAGTCCCACAAGAGTGCCCCCCTCCCAACAGACGCCAGTTTCAAGTTCAGGTTGTCACCTATACTTTTGACTATTGGCTATAAGTAAGAGGTTCCCACGATGCCCTCTTCAGATTTGATCAAATACTGGAGCAGCTCACAGAACTCAGGGAAGCAGCTTCCTTACTAGATTACTGGTTTATTGCAAAGGATATATTAAAGGGTATCAGATGAAGAGATACATAGGGTGAAGTCTGAAATGGTCCTGAGCACAGGAGTTTCTGTCCCTTTGGAGTTTGGGGTGAGCCCTCCCAGCATGTGGATCTGTTCTTCTCCACCAGTCTTGAGGTTCTCTGAACCCCTTCCTTGTAGATTTTTATGTTTTATTACATAGGCATGGTTGATTAAGCACTGGTGGTTGGTGCTTTTCAACTCCCAGCCCTCTCCTCCCCAAAGTTGCTTGTGTGTGTGTGTGTGTGTGTGTGTGTGTGTGTGTGTGTGTGGTGGGTAGGGGATTCTAATCACCTAGTTGGTTCTCTTGAAGAATAGCTCCCATCCTTAGCGGCTTTCCAAAAGGCACTTCATTAACATAAACTCAGATGTGGTTGAAAGGGGCTCGTTATGAATAACAAGACACTCCTTTCACCTTGACGGCTCTGGAGCTATTTGAGAAACCAAAGACAAAGACCAAATATTATAACAAAAAATGCTCCCATTACTCTTATTGCTTAGAAAATTCCACAGGTTTTAGGAGCTTTGTTTCAGAAATAGGAAGAAGACAGATACATATTTCATAATATAAATCCCAGGATCACAAAATCTGCCTCACTGTAGTCTAAAATGTTCAAAATACCGTAGTTTTGGATTTCTGTATGAGCTATCTCTGGATATTCATCCCACGCTTCAAGTACCCAATGGGATAACATTAGGGTTGGTGGATATTTTAATCCCATAGGGCATATTTATAACCATAACTGTATTGCTTTTTTAAGTGATTTTTTTAAAGATTTTATTTATTTATTTGACAGAGAGACAGCAAGAGCAGGAACACACGCAAGCAGGGGGAGTGGGAGAGGGAGAAGCAGACTTCCCGCTGAGCAGGGAGCCCGATGCTGGGCTCGATTCCAGGACCCCGGGACCATGACCTGAGCCGAAGGCAGACGTTAAATGACTGAGCCACCCAGGCATCCCTTAAGTGATCTTTAGAAGACTTGTTTTCAGTGGCATCCCACAAGTTGCAGTGGAGAGTTCATAGCTCCAGAAGTCATTATTCTTTGTTAAATTTCATTGCCTTTTTTTGTTTCTCACTCATATGGGTGACTTGATAAGCCTTTAAAATTTGCCTTTGATTAAGGTAATCTCAGGCTCAGATATTTTCCCCCAAATGTATTTTGTTGTACAAAATAAAGTAATTGAGAGAGTACCCTATGAGAGATTTTAGAATTTATCTTAGTAAAAGGTGACTCCCTCTTTTCTGAGGAGTAATTTTTTTGTTGGTGGGGGTGAACATTACCTTATATTTGGGACCTACAGTAACTCTTAAAGGTGCTGAGAGAATCTTCCACTAAATGCTATTTTAGTAACCAAAAACTATTTGAATAGTGTATCACCAGGGATATTTTTATTTATAGAAGGCAGCTTACTTTTCTGGATTATGTGGTAGTATAGACTTCTAATGCCTTCATTGTTACATTGGACCAAACTATTTCATAGTAAAACTTAAAGCTATTCTTTGCCATTCCTTTGTTCATCTAAGATTATCATTGTAATTTTATGCTGTTTGGTGGCTATTAATAACTTTGATGTAAAAATAAAAATTACAAAAAAACAAACAGTGAATCAAACAATAGAGACTCTCATCAAGCAAATAGAATTTTTTAAAAATAGGACCCCGTGGAAATTCTGGAGTGGAAAAGGACAATAATTAAAATAAAAAATTCTCTATAGTGACTTAACAGCAGATTTGAGATAGCAAAGAAAAATCAGTGAACTTAAAATTGGGCCAATAGAAATTATCCAGTCTGAAAAAGAGAAAAAATTTGAGTAAGGATGAACAGAACCTCAGAGACCTATGGACAACATCAAGTGTATCAATTAATGTGTACTACAGAGAGAGAAGAGGAGTAGAAAAATATAAAAATAGAAAATGGAAAAAATAAGAAAGTATTTGAAGAAATAATGGCCAAAAAAACTTCCTGAATTTGATAAAATGCATTCATCTATACACTGGAGAAGCTCAATGAACTTTAAGTAGGATAGATGCAAAAGAACCCACACCTAGACAAATCATAGTCAAACTGTGTTGTTAAAGACAAAGTGAAATAGCAAATAAAACAAAGTGGAAATAGCAAATAAAAACAAATTCTCACCTATAAAGAAACAGCAATATGACTAATGGCTAACATCTTATCTACAACAAGAAAGGCCAAAAGCAGTAGACATTTGAAATGCTAAAAGAAAAATATATCCAGCAAAAATTATCCTTTAAAAATGAAAACAAAGCGAAGATGTGCTTGGATAAAGGATGAGAGAATTTGTTGCTATTAGTTCTGACTTACAAGAAATACTAAAGGCAGTCGATTCTTCAGGCAGAAAGAAAATGACAGCAGATAATAATTTAAGGAAAAATAAAGGGTACCGGAAGTGATAAATATGTGGGTTAATATAAAAGACTCGATGGATATATTTGTTCTTATTTCTTCTCTTAACATCCTTAAAAACATAAGATTGGGGGCGCCTGGGTGACTCAGTGGGTTAAAGCCCCTGCCTTCCGCTCAGATCATGATCTCAGGGTCCTGGAATCAAGCCCTGCAACAGGCTCCCTGCTCAGCAGGAAGCCTGCCTCCTCCTCTCTCTCTGCCTGTCTCTCCACCTACTTGTAATCTCTCTCTCTGTCAAATAAATAAAATCTTAAAAAAAAATAAGATTGTATGAAGCAATAATTAGAAAACTGTTTTGCTTACTTAAAAAATGTAGACGGGGCACCTGGGTGGGTTAGTCAGTTGTGTCTGACTTGGTTTTTGCTTGGGTCATGATCTCAGGGTCATGAGATTGAGTACTGTATTGTGCTCTGCACTCAGCATGGAGTCTGCTTGTCCCTCTCACTCTGTTCCTCCTCCCACTCTCTCTCTCTCAAATAAAATTTTAACAAATATAGATATATTTTCTAGTAATAGCATAAAAATAAGAGAAGGAATGGAGCTGTATCATTTTATGTATTTTTCTAGAATTAAGTTAGTGTTAAGCTGACGTAGATTGTACTAAATGAAGATGCATTTTATATTCCCTTTAGCCACTACAAGGAACATCCACTCAAGAAATACAGAAAAAAAATCAACTGAGTAATTAAAATGATAAATAAAAAATATTAACATAGAGGGCAATAAAAGAGGAGCAGATGAGTGAGAAGGACAGGAGAGATATAAAAACAGTATGGCAAAATCAAATCGACCATATCAATAATTACATTAAATGTGAATGGTCTAAACTTCCCAGTTAAAAGACAGTGATTGTCAGATTGGATAAAATAGTAAACTCCAACTGTGTGCAGTCTACAAGAGACACACTTTAGATTCAAAGACACAGACAGGTTGAAAGTAAGTGGATGGAAGAAAACCTACCATGGAAACAATAACAATGAGAGAATTGGAGTAACTGTATTAATTTCAGACAAAATAGACTTAAGAGAAAAAATATTATTAGAGATGAACAAGGTCACTTCATAAATGATTAAAGTATCAGTACATTAGGAAGATACAGCAATGGTAAAGGTATACATACCTAATAGCAGGTCCCCAAAGGACATAAAACAAAAACTGACAGAATTTAAAGGATAAATGGGCAATTCAACAATACTTGATTTCAGCCCAATGAAGAATACATAATCTTTTCAAGTACACATCCAACATTCTCCAGAATATAGCATAAGTTAGGCTATGAAGTAAACCTTGATACATCTAAAAGGACTGGAATACTGCAGTATATGTTCTCCAACTACAATAAAATTAAGTTAGGAATCAACACCAGAAAGAAATCTGAAAGATCCCTCCAAATATTTTGGAAATTAAACAACACACTTCCAAATATTCAGTGAGTCAAAGAAAAAAATCACCATAGACTTTAAAATATTTTGGACAGAAAGAAAAATGAAAAATGCAGCATATCAAAATTATAGGCGGCAAGTAAAGTAATACTTAGAGGGAAATATATAACTTTAAATATCTGTGACAAAAAAAGAAAGGTCTGACATTGATCATCCAAGCTTCCACCTTAAGAAACTACAAAAATAAGAACCATATAAACCCAGAACAAGCCAAAGAAAGGAAATAATAAAGATGAGGGCAGAATGTGATAAAATAGAAAACAGAAAAAAAAAATAGAGGGCGCCTGGGTGGCTCAGTGGGTTAAAGCCTCTGTTTTCAGCTCAGGTCATGATCTCAGCGTCCTGGGATTGAGGCCTGCATCGGGCTCTCTGCTCAGCAGGGAGCCTGCTTCCTCCTCTCCCTGTCTCTCTGCCTGCCTCTCTGCCTACTTGTAATCTCTCTCTCTGTGTCAAATAAATAAATAAAATCTTTAAAAAAAAATAGAGAAAAATCAGTGAAACTAAAAATTTGGTCTTAGAAAGATAAATAAAATTGACAAACCTTCAGCTAGATTGACCAAGAGAAAAGAGAGAAGATACATATTAGCAAACTCAAAAATGAAGAAGACAGCACTATGGCTTCTACAGAAATTTAAAGGGATTATAAGGGAATGGTGTCATCAGTTTTATGCCACCAAATTAGGTAATTTAGATGCAATAAAAAAATTCCTATAAAGATGCAAATTGTCAAAACTGACTCAATAAGAAACGGAAGACCTAAACCTATCTATAATAAGTAAAGAAATTTGAATTAGTAATAAAACATTTCCATAATGAAAAGCCCAGCCCCAGGTGATTGCATTGGTGAATTCTGTCAAATGTTTATGGGAAAAAAGCACCAATCCTTCTGTATTCTTTCAGAAAATAAAGGAGGAAGGATCACTTACTAACTTATTCTATAAGGCCAGTATTATCCCAATACTAAAGCCAGACAAAAACATGGTAAGAAAACTATAGACCAATATCCCTCATGCACGTAGATGTAAAAATTTTACATAGATGTAAAAATTATTGACTACGTACAGAAGGCCCCAAAATCACAGTGGTTCAGTTTATAGTTTTTTGACTATGTTGGTGCAAAAGCAGTATGCATTCAGTTGAAACCATACTTCAGTACTCCAGATTTTGAGTTTTGATCTTTCCTGGGGCTCCTAATATGTGGTACCATGTTCTTTTGTGATGCTGGGCAGCAGCAGCAATGAGCCACAGCTCTCAGTCAGCCACAGGGCCCCGGGAGTGAACACCTGATAGGCTTACAACCGTTCTGTACCCATGCGGCCATTCTATTTTTCACTTTCAGTACGGTATTCAGTAAGTCACATGAGGCATTCAACACTTCATTATAAAATAGGCTTTGTGTTAGATAATTTTGCCCAACTATAGGCAAATCTAAGTGTTCTGAGCACTTAGGTTAAGATAGGCTAGGCTAAGCTATGATGTTTGTTAGGTGTACTAAATGCATTTTTAAAATTTATTTATTTATTTATTCGAGGGGGACAGAAGGAGAGAGCAAATCCTCAAGCAGACTCCCCCGTCAGCACAGAGTCCGACATGGGGCTCGATCCCACAACCCTGAGACCATGACCTGAGTTGAGACCAAGAGTCAGATAACCAACTGACTGCACCATCCAGGTGCCCTAAGTGCATTTTTTAACTTAACCGTATCTTCGACTTATGATGGGCTTATTGAGTATAAGCCAAAGTATACCCCAGTAATAAGTCAAAGAAGAGCTGTATCAGCAAACTGAATCCAGCCACCTGTAAAAAGGATTATATACCATTTCCAAATGGAATTTATCCCAAAAATGAAAGTTTGGTTTAACATCTGAAATCAATTAATGTAAGGCACTATAATAGATAATAGAATAAAAAGACAAAACTTTTTGGCACAGTCCAACACCTGTTTATCGTAAGAAATCTCAATAGAGTAGGTGCAGAAGGGACTTTTCTCAACCCGATGAATAGCATCTACAAAACCCACAGCTAATGTCATACTTAATGGTGTAATTGAATGTTCTTCCGCTAAGATTGGGAACAGGGCGGTGAGGTTCCACTCTTGCCACATCTAGTCAACATTATACTTATACTGAAAGTTCTAGCCAGTACAATTAGACAAGAAAAATAAAAGGAGTCTATACTGGAAAGGAAGAAATAAAACTGTCTTATATGATGACATCCTGTATGTAGACAATCCCAAAGACTCCACAAAATAATTAATTAAGAAACAGTTTCATTTGGAACATGTGGCTGGCTCAGGGCATGTGACTCTTGATCTTGGGGTTGTGAGTTCAAGCCCCACTTTGGATGTAGTGGTTACTTAAAAATAAGATCTTAAAAAAATACAATTTCATTCACAGTAGTATCAAAAAGAATAAAATAGTTGAGTATAAATTTAATAAAGAAGTGTAAGACTTTTTACCATGGAAAGTGTAAAACATTGCTAAGAGAAGCTATAGATCTAAATAATATCAAGAAACATTACACATTCATAGTTTGGAAGACTCATTATTGTCAAGATGGCAATTCTCCCCAGATTGATTTATAAATTCAAAACAATTCCTATCTAAATTCCAGCAGATATTTTTTTTTTTTTTTTAAAGATTTTTTTTTTTTTAAAGATTTTATTTATTTATTTGACACAGAGAGAGAGAGATTACGAGTAGGCAAAGAGGCAGGCAGAGAGAGAGGAGAGAGGAGGAAGCAGGCTCCCTGCGGAGCAGAGAGCCCGATGTGGGCCTCGATCCCAGGACCCTGGGATCATGACCTGAGCCGAAGGCAGCGGCTTTAACCCACTGAGCCACCCAGGCGCCCGCCAGCAGATATTTTAAAATATGAAACTACAAGGTGATTCTGAGATTCAGAAAGAAATGCAAAAGACCTAGAATTTTAAAAGAACTAAAGTTGAAGACTCAGACTACCTCATTTTAATACTTATTATAAATCTGTAGTAGTCAGTGATATAGTGCACAAGGGTATATGCAGTATCAGCCCAAGGACAGGCATGTAGCCAATGGAACAAAATTAAGAATTTAGGGGGGAAAAAAATCTTAACACTGATTGATAATTGACTTTAAACAAAGGCGCCAAGACAATTCAATGGGTAGAAGATAGTATTTTCAACAAATTGTGCTGGGACCATTAGAAATCCACATGTGAAAAGTGATATTAAATCCTTACCTTAAACCACACACAAAAAATAGGTCATAGACTCAGCATGGGTTATAGACCTAAGTATAAGAGCTAAAAGTATAGAACTCTCAGAAGAAAAATAGGAGAAAATTGTTTTACCTTTGAGTTAGGCAGAGAGTTCTCAGATATGACACCAAAAACACAGTCTGTAAAAGAGAAAATGATGAAGTTGACGTCATCAAAATTAAGAATTTCTGGTCTTTGAAAGATGTTGTTAAGAGAATGAAAAGACAAGTTCCAGACTGGGAGAAAATGCTTACAGATCCTAAATCTGATAAAGGACCTGCTTCCAGAATAAAGAGGGAACTCCTAAAATTCAGGATTAACAAAACAGCCAAATCTTAAAGTGTGCAAACTATTGGAATAAACATTTTGCCTGAGAATATGTACTCGAGGCTCATAGCCCCGCGAAAAGATGTTCAACTTCATTAGTCACTAGGAAAGTGCAGTTAACAATATGAGATGCCACTAGAATTATACTCACTAAAACAGCTGTGATTAAGACTCGGACAGTACCAAGTGAAGAAACTGATACCCTCATAGAGTACTAGTGGGGGTATAAAATGGTACAACCTCTTTGGAAAGCAGTTTGACAGTTTCATAGGACATTATTCCTAATAGCCAAAAATCAGGAACAGCCCAAATGTCTGTTGACTGGTGAGTGAATAAAACAATTGTGGTAAATCCACACAATGGACTATTATTCAGCAGAGAAAAGGACTGAAGTACTGATACATGCTATGGCATGAGTGAACCTTGGAATCATCTTGTGAAGAGAAGTCAGACACAAAAGCCACATACTGTATGATTCCATTTACATGAAATATCCAGAATAGGTACATTTGTAGAGCCAGAAATTGGACCACAAGTGCTGGGGTTTAACGTGGGACTTAACTACACGTGGGCACAAGGGAACCACTTGGAGTGCCAGAAAGGTTCTAAAATTGGGTTGTGGTGGTGGTTTCCCAGCTCTGTGAGTTTACTGATAATCATCCAATTGTACACTGACAATAGGCGAATTTTATGGTATGTAATTTATATCTCAAAGCCATTTGAAAAGAAGATTTTATTTCTCTATTTGACAGAGACCGCACAAGCAGGGGGAGCAGCAGGCAGAAGGAGAAGCAGGCTCCCCACTGAGCAGGGAGCCCGATCTGGGGCTCGATCCTGGAACCCTAGGATTATGATCTGAGGCAAAGGCAGATGCTTAACTGACGGAGCCACCCAGGCATCCCAGATGATTTTATTTATTTATTTATGAGAGACAGGAAGGGAGGGAGAGAGGCAGAAGGAGAAGCAGCCTCCCCAGGACCCCGGGATCATGACTCACTGTGAAGGCAGACGCTCTCAAAGCCACTTTCGAAGGAATTTTCCCACTTTGTGTTTTTTTATGTGCTTACGTTTTGAGGGCTCTTCTAAATCCTGATGCAACAAGGATTGATTTGTTTACCTTGTCACATAAATGCTCTGCTTGTGTATTTTGATCTTCTGTATCTCATTAGAATGACAGTTTTTAAAGAAATACCTATATTCGTGCCTGCCTTTGTTTCAGATGCATTCTTCCATCACCCCCCGTGTGCCTCGGTTCCATCCAGAAGGCTTTTGAGTTCATCCTCTGGAAGTTTTACCATTCATTCTGTCAGTGGTCTTGTCTTTACCAAATTTCTTTTCAGGAAGATAATAACTTTTAGAAACCACAGCCTGGAACAGCTTTTATGTGCTTTTAATGTCCTTTGGTAAATTGTTTAACACGTTTTCTCAATGAGAATTTAAAGTCTTATTTTTAAATTTTTTTTGTTTTTTCATTTGGGTAGAATTGACATATTAGTTTCAGGTGTACACAGTCTTATTTCTGAAAGGCACCTTGGTTTTAATTGTATGCTTCTCTTTTCCTTTGAAACTAGAATACGCTTCTCTGGGATCACTCTATGATTACATTAATAGTAACAGAAGTGAAGAGATGGACATGGATCACATTATGACCTGGGCCACTGATGTGGCCAAAGGTAATAAAGCTTCCTGTATTCTTACAGAATTGGCGGGGCACATTTTCCCATCCTGACATGGTGACTTAAGGTTGAAGATTTGTTATTCTGTGTCTTTAGATGTTCCTTTTTCAGACTGCAAGGAGCAAGAATTCTCCAACTTTCTGTACAGATTATTTTATTTCAATTCCGGTATAGTTATGTAATACACAGTGTTACATTTGCTTCAGGTGTGCAGTATAGTGATTCAACAGTTTGTGTATTAATCCTCATCACAAGTGCACTCCTTAACCCTCTTCACCTGTTTGACCCCCTTCCCCCTCCCCCTTTCCTCCCTCCCTCCCTCCCCCTTCCCCACTCCCCCCTT
>LNAC01000365.1:132818-213616 GCA_002007465.1 Ailurus styani | reverse complement strand
GGGGGGGTGGGGGGGGGTATAGATATTTTAAGTCACTGCCTTTCCACTCCTGCATTCCTTTTCTCTCTTCACTTTATTTCTTTCCCTAAAACTATGTTCCAACATAATCAGTGAGTCCAGGGCAGCCATTTTTGTCACATTTTGTGACCTTGTAATTGACCGGCCTGCTTAACACATTAAATGGAAAGCTCCTAAATCTGTTGTTCCGCAAGCCTGCACTTAGACTCAGTACACAGAAAACGTGATTTATTGTAGGATTAGTTCTACTCATTTTGTGTACATAATAATATGCTAAAAATCGTAACTACTTTTTTAAAAAAAGTTTTATTTGCCCTGCTATGTGAAAGCAATTCAGGTTTTATTTTCTATTTAATGTAAACTTGGAAATCACCCTGGAAATGAAATATTTTTAATACACAAAACGCCTAAACAAGGTGCCCAGTTCTCTTTCCCTCATAAATTCCGGCATAGACTAATGCTTTCTAAAGCAATTTAAATTCCATTTATTTTTATCTCTTTTTTTTCCATTTTCCTAACTGAAGGTTTCTGAGTTTTATTTATAACTGTCAAAGTTGCTTTGGAAACAACTTAATCTAAATAATGAACACTGATAGTTACGTTTGTATTCTAGCAACCCCTAGAAAGCAAGTGTGTCCAGATTTTACCAGGGCAGTTCACTCCTTTGAGTTTTGCTCCTTCAGTCTCTACAAGCTTCTCTTTACAAAGCAAGCAAAAGGATATTTAGCACTCAGTATGGAGAGCAACTCACACTGGGCTTTCACTGGGAAGTCATACAGTGATTTCCAAAAGTAACAGTCTCTCCTTTGGGGAATTTTCTTGTCAGTTTTAAGTTTCATCAACACCTGCCAAATCCTTCAAATACGGAAAGTAAAAAAAAAAAATTTTTTTTTTAAATTTCATGCAAAATGCTGCTGCTGAACGATACTTCATTACCTTATAAGAATAATAAGCTCTGTGTTTAGGATGGTGTACTTAAGGCTTTGGCTGTGTTAATTAACTTAATTGTGTATTCATGCATCAGGCATTTCCAATCAGCCTAAAATTTTCGCATTCTTCAAGACATTTTCGTGTAACATCGTAGTCACGTCTGTATGTGTCAGTAGTACACAGGAACCACCTGTTTGTAAGCTGGGGGATGTGTCATCACTTGGAGCCCCGTGAAGCATCATGGAAATACACTTCCATAAATGTATATGTGGATCTAAGCAGTCCTTGGACGCACTTCACCTTACAGACCTTTGCATTTAGGGTGCTTAGCCAGTTATGCCCATGTTATTTATTACTTATTGGCACTTAGGATAGAGAGACAGCAAACAAATCAGCTGGCATCAGTCGCTCCGCTTCCTGCTGTGCACACGCTCTGGAAGCTTCCTTGGCCCCCAGCTGGGGCCGGTAAACCTTGTCCCTCCCTGCCCTTCCCCAGCGCAGTCGCTGTCTGAGGAGCTAGTCCCTTGGCTCCAGATCAGCTCGGTTATTCTGGGCTTTCTCAAGACCGCTGGCACTCTGTATCCGAAGGACAAAGAAGAGAAAGAACAGGGCTAACGGAGTAGCAGACTAGAACTCGAGGTAAAGAATAGGGGTGGAGGGAGTGAGAGAGGACAGTGGACCGTGTGGCAAACTGAAGCGCTAGAAAATCCCCTTCTCGTGGCTGGTGAATTGCCCCGAGACGCAGGTTCTCCTGTGTTTGGCCCCAGGTGAGAAGAGGGAGGCAGAGAAGAGACTTATTTATTGATAGTCACGAGTAACACTTACTATTTAAAATGGCCTATGAAAGGAAGAAGGACTCCGTGCTTTCAGAATGACTTCACCTCTCTCTGGTAGAGCAGGACACGGAACTTGGAGATGAAGCAGGAAGCCTTGATTTTGTTGATTCTTTGTCACATTTCAGCTGTGCACCTTTCAATTTGCCCAACGTGGAAGACACTGAAGCAGCCAAATGTTGAGAAGTCAAAGAATGAATAGTTCATTTCAAATAAGAGTTGCTTCATGCATTTTGAAGTAGGCATTGCTTAACATCCCTGCTGAGAGATACCTCCTCAAAGCCGGGGTGGGGGGGGGTGGGGGGGGGTGGATAGCCCCTTTCCTTTCTGGGTAGGAAGGGAAGTGGAGGGCCGGCCAGCAGGTACATCTGAAAGTGCCTTGAGCCCCACCCCATTGTGTAGGCAGAACGATTCAAGCAGGTAAACCAGGATCCAGTCTCAGGAGGGTCCTCACTGATTCACCATCTCCCCCTGAATGACACCAGTCAAATCTTTTTTAGGAACCTTGAACCTTAAAACTGATGATGGTTTTTTTCAGCCTTGTTCATTGTTCATTGCAGTAAAAATAAGGCAGAATTATGGACGGCTCTATAAAAACAAATAGACTTTTCTGTGATTGTGATTACTACTGTGTTTATGCACGCTAAATATAAGTGCATACTATACATTATACACAAATAACTTATGGTATTTTTTTTCTCATGACATCTGCCATAAGGAAGAAAAGGCCTCTGTTTAAAACTTTAGTACCTGAGCGTTGTTTTTGGAAATCTTCACTTGTCAGCCAGTGTAGACACTATGGAGCCCTGCCTCTAAGGGTAATTAAACAGATTCTACCCGAATCTGGTTCTTAAAGCAAGAGAGAGAGGTCACTGTGAAATCCTAGAGGTTATTAAAAGTTATCCAGGTTGTAGCTCTTGGATTTTCAGGTCTAGTATATAGAACTTTATGTTAGAAGAATGCTCTCCTGTATTCTAGCTATATCTTATTTAAGATCGCTAAAACGACTGATTCTTTTGTGAACTTGGCTCTTTTTCAGTCATATCTTTGTATCGCAGGAGTTTAAATTTTTAACTTTTCTTTGTTCTTACAGGACCTTCAATATCTAAGAATCAGAATGGTAGAAAAATAATAGATTATTTTAAAAATTAACCTTTATAAAATTGAAATTTTCTGTATACTCAGAGAACCAAAGCATACTTATTACATGTAATGGACAGTTCATTAACAACTGGAGCTTGTTTGGTTGTGGCAGTGGGAGGCTGTTTCTTCCATTATTTAGAAAAGACAACTTGGGAAGTAAAGGGAAAGAAAATATTATATTTCGATAGAAAATATTCTTTTTCTTTATTCTAAGAGAGTCAAATTCTACTAAGAGGATCACTATGAAATACGTGTCTTTTAAAGTATAATCTTAAAAATATATTTTATTCAAAATAATAAAACTATTTATATATACATTCAATATACTGAAGTAACTTGATACACATTCTAAATATGTTGGAAAGAATTTTGGAGTGCATTTAAATATAGATTATCCCAAAGAGTCATCCTTGTAAAGAGAATATTTTGTAATTCCTGTAAATTTTTCTGAGGATCACAAAGTCCTTTACCAACCACACCTTATGAATCCAAACAGTTTTCCCTGCACCCCACCTCTCCCACGGTCTTACTGGAATGAGTCCTGAGAAAATAAACCAGGCTGTCCCTAGGTAGCTGCAGACATCCAAATGAAAGCTGAAGACCTTGGTCGGAACTTCGGCTGATCTAGAAGGCAACTGGTAGTGGATTAACCTTAGTCATTGGACCACTTTCTCCAGTTGTAACTGTGCTATTTTTGTGGAGACTCCAGAAAATTAAGGTGTCCTTATTAGGTATTGTAATAGCTTTACCCACAATCAAGTTCTAACTCCTAAGAGATTAAAGCATATGAATTTTCCTTAGCATATAAATTTTCCTAATGTAGACATATCCTGTCTCTATTTTATCAATCATATGAGAACAGAACACATGAATTTAGTTTCTGCCATTGAATCCTTTGCAAAATATGAAAGGTAATACCGATGTTTTAAAATGGAAAGTTAATACTGGTGCAGTGTTGAAAAATGACATTAAACGCCTTTCCTCCTTCTTGTATGAAAAGGAATGCACTATTTACATATGGAGGCTCCTGTCAAGGTGATTCACAGAGATCTCAAGTCAAGAAATGGTAATGTAGTCCTACGTTTTTATTTTATCTATTTTATTATGAAATATCTACACCTTGTTATAGAAATAGGCTCATGGTTTTCATATCTTTTGTACCCTGATGTTTTGACTCATCATTGATACCATGAAAATCTTTCCAGTGTAAATAAATAACAGAATTCTTTGTTATTTCAAGAAGCTGTATAGTAGTCCATTGTATCAGTAGCACAGAATGTGTATATTTGGGTTGTTTACATTTTTTTCTATGATAAAAAAAGGTTGAGCTTGATACTTCCCAACAAAAATTTTTAACACATCCTTAATTATTTCTCTAGAATCACTTTCTAAAAGAGGTACTGCTAGATCAAAGCATGTAGTCATATACTTCTAGTCTCCTATTTTTAGATGGTTCTCTGTACCAGCAGTTTTGAGTTTTGTTCTTTTTACTTCTGAATTATTTGGTGTAAACTTTTTATGTCCGTCATTTTACTTGTCATAGTGCCCAAAAATGATCAACACATTTCAGAGTTTGGAAGGCAAAGGCTTTCTTTTTCTTCTTTCTCTTCTTCTGTATTCTCTAAAGTTTATTTATAATCCTATATTTTCTAATTTAGAAAGTGAGCATTTTAAAATGTCTCGCAGGATTAGAAATTATTACTTTTCAGTAGGAAGGTAACAGAATACTTCTTCTATTATGTTGCTTGGAAGTTAATGGACAAAGGCCGTGAGTGGGATTACTTAGCTGGCCCACACTAGCTCAAGGAAACGTTAGAGCTTGCTACTTAAAACAAAAAACAAAAAAACTTCTGTCAATCCATTTATATGCTTCACTTATTTACATGCTTTCTAAGTAACTCTTCTAAGTAAGGAGCAGAAGATGTACTTATTTTTTAAAAAATCTTTAAATCACTGCAGTTAAAAAGGGTGTATGCTAAGGGTGCGATCCTTGCAGTGGGTAGTCCTGGTAAGTGGAGGAAGAGAAGCAGCAGATGGGCCAGGGGCCCCTTGCTGGGCCTGCGAGGTCTGTGGGGCAGAGAAAGGGAAGTTCTTGGCAACTGCCACTCATCAGTCATCTGGGTTGGCTCCACCCTGCCTGGCAACCAGGGCTGACCGTTCTCTCCTTTTCTAGGTCCTCACTTATCCTTTGGCTCCTCCTGGACATAAACTTCCTGGAGCTACATACTTTTGAGACAAGTTGGCTAGCAGGAAGTTGTTAGGAAATAATCTAGAATGTAGTAGGAAGTATCAGAGTCTTATGACTATAGATTTTTAGTTCGTGCTCAGAATTTCAATCTACACAACTTATTTGACTTCTCTTTTTTAAATCTGTTTTATCAGTATATCCCGAATATCTCATGGGATGAGAATGATTAAGTCACAGAACTTATCCATGCTTTCATTATGGAAACTAACAACGGAGACTGTCTGGATTTTTACAAATTACAGTTTGTGTAGTTACTTGATGGGAAAACACATACACACTGAAAAAATACTGACCTAACTTTTAGCAATTTTTTTTCTTATACAGGGAGTAATAAGACTCTTCTTTTCTATGTTATAGGTTTTTATGTTAGTTCTTTTTTTAATGAAGCACTTTTTAATCTTCTAATGAGAAAAAATAAGTAGAGGAATTTTGAAAAGTAACTGAGTATGGTATTAACAGTATTTCTATTTTTATTTGAAAAAATTAGTTTATGTATATTATCACATTTACTCTTAGGCTATTTCTTGCAAAGAGTATATTCTCCCCGCTTATCAAGTTCATTAGTAACAGCTTAGTAAGAACTGATCAGCTACTGTGTTCAGGGCACTTTGTGGTTTACAAAAGAAATGACAGGCGGCACCTGGGTGGCTCAGTTGGTTGCTTCCAACTTGATTTTGGCTGGGGTCGTGATCTCGGGGTCGTGAGATGGAGCCCCGCATTGGGCTCCCCGCTCAGTGCAGAGTCTGCTTGAGATTCTCTCTTTCCCTCTGCCTCTCCCCTGCTCGTTCTCACTCACTCTCTCTCTAAAATAAATGAATAAAATATTTAATAAAAAAACCAGAACAGTTCTTCAAGGTCTACCTTGGGCCCCCTTGCCTCTTCTGCTCGCATTCACGCACTCCCATAAAAACCCCGTCTGCCTGTTAGCACTGCCAGACGGAGTTCAGCTTCAGAACCATGTGTCTCTCTGCTAATCGGGAGAGGTCATGTAGATATTTGTATGGCCCTAAGATATATCGTGTCCCCATTGACCTTTCCATTGCCTCTCTGCCCCCCGCAAAAAGTTATTTCTGTATTTTCTCCATGAATGGCAATACCAATCCCCTGAGCTGGAAATGAGATAAAAAGGAACAGTTTGATTGCAGAGCTCTTGTTCTAACCATTATGCTGTATTGTCTCTTTATTTGATTTCATCCTCGAGTCCTCCCTCTCCCCCTGTCTCCACCGCCCCATTACTCAAGCCCAGTTGATTTGGTCTCCTAAAAGTTTCTTCTCTTTTTTTTTTTTTTTAAGACTTTTTTTTACTTGAGAGAGACAACACAAGTGAGAGAGCACAAGCAGGGTCAGAAGGAGAGGAAGAAGCAGACTCCCTGCTGAGCAGGGAGCCCGATGAGGGGCTTGGTCTCAGGACCCTGATTGAGATTGTGACCTGAACTGAAGGCAGCTGGATAACTGACTGAGCCACCCAGGTGCCCCAACCCCCATTTTTTTTTTAAGATTTTATTTTATTTATTTTAGAGAGAGACAGTGTGTGAGCAGGGGGTGGGGCAGAGGGAGAGGGAAGCAGCTCCTCACTGAATGTGGAGCCCGATGCAGGGCTTGATCCCAACGACCCATGAGATCATGACCTGAGCCAAAACCAAGTATCCAGCACTCAACCAAGGGAGCCACCTGAGTGCCCCTGATTTGGCCTCCTAAATGTTTCTTGACTCAGTCTGCTTCTCTCCTGTTCCATGCAACAGGTATGGACATCCTTATGTCTCTCTTGGACCGCAGCCACTTGGATGCACAGTGATCTCCTTGCCTCCAGTTCTGTTCTTCTCTCATATGCTCTCTCCTCTGCACATTTGACCATTTCATTTCTCTGCTTAAAACTGTTCATTGGATTTCCATTTCTCACAAAGGCCCTTTTGGCCCAGGCCCCTGCCTTCCAAAATTGCCTTTGTTTCTCTCTGTTCCTGACCTTCTGCAAGGCTCTTTTCTCTGCCTAAAAAATGTTTTCCTCCTGTAGCGCTCCTCTGTCCAGTTAGTCCCATCTTGTTCTTCAGGTCTTAGTGTGACCATTTCTTCCAGAAAATTCCTTCTGACCTCCTTAGACTTAGATACCCCTGCTCTTTGATTCCAAGGCAATCTCTATGTCTCTCATCATAGAATTTATCCCACTTAATTATATATTTAAAGAAAATTTTTAAAATGTTAATTCCTGTATAATTAACATACAGTATTATATTAGCTTCAGATGTTATCCCACATGACTATAGACATTGGTTTCAGCGTCTCTGCCAGGAGACTGTAAGCTCCACGTCCAGAGACAAGCCAGTCTTGCTCACCTTCCTCTTCCAGAACATAGTACATGGCCTTGCCTGTAACAGGTGCTTGGCAAATATTTGTTAAGTGAGTGAATGTATGAATAAGTGAATGAATGAATGTTGTCCCTGCCTACAAGAAAATTACTCTTCAATTGGGAGGAAAAAATACATACCATGAAATAATAACGCTAGTAACCTCCTCAACATCATGCTGGCAGTCTAGTGGCAGAACCCAAGTAAAAAATTTGGTTCTTGGGGCGTCTGGTTGGCTCAGTCGGTTAAGTGTCTGCCTCCGGCTCAGGTTATGATCATGGGGTCCTGGAATCAAGTCCCACAGCTGGCTCCCTGCTCAGCGGGGTGTCTGCTTCTCCCTCTCCCTCTGCTCCTTCCCCACGCTCATGCTCTCTCTTTTTCTCTCTCTCTCAAATCAATAAAATCTTGAAAAAATTTTTGATTCTCTTTACTACTACTAACATATGCCATTTTTACTGGACAGTACTACATTTGATTTAAACAAATGTTTCAAAAGTCTTTTAGTCAGCACCTCATGGAATTAGTTTTTTGTTTCTAGTTTTTTTAAAAGATTTTATTTATTTATTTGACACAGAGAGAGAGATCACAAGTAGGCAGAGAGGCAGGCAGAGGGAGAGGGGGAAGCAGGCTCCCCCCTGAGCAGAGAGCCCACTGTGGGGCTCGATCCCAGGACCCTGAAATCATGACCTAGCTGAAGGCAGAGGCTTAACCCACTGAGCCACTCAGGTACCCCTGTTTCTGTTTTAATGTCAGCTCCTTTTTGCAAAATCTTCAGTGCAGTAAATACTTCAGTTTTACCTTTCATATGCCATATGGAAGATAGAAGTTTATGGGGTTTTTCAGCTTAAGATGACTCAAGTAAATTAGATGATTGTCATAATTTTTTTCTTTTTTTTCTTTTTTTTAGTTGTTATAGCTGCTGATGGGGTATTGAAGGTAGGACTGCTTTTAATTTTTTTCAAAATATTTGTTGCTTTCAGGTATGAGTTTTTTGATGGATAATTCTTTTATTAATTAGTAGAGGAAGGTTGATACTTGTTTCTCTCTTCTCAGATATGCGATTTTGGTGCCTCTCGGTTCCATAACCATACAACACACATGTCCTTGGTTGGAACTTTCCCATGGATGGCCCCAGAAGTTATCCAAAGTCTCCCTGTGTCTGAAACTTGTGACACATATTCCTATGGAGTGGTGAGTTCATTTCTCATTTTTTGTTGTTGTTGTTGCTCAGTGAAATCTGAAACAAACACCTCCAGAAGTGGGATAGAGCAATTTAACACAGTTTAAAGACAATGATGCTGTTTCTGGTGGAATGCCCAGAGCAGTGGCCGCAGAGAGAACACTTCCTAGTTGCCAGAATGTTTACTTTGATCACGTTTATGCATCTGAGTTATTTTGTCCTGTGTTGAGAAGAAACCAATGCTACTTCCAAAGAGCAGTTAGATGGAAACTGAAATAACGCGGGGCCTGACGCACTCCTGTGGAGAGCACTTTCCTGGGCCAGATACACGACTGTGGAACCTCCGTGTAAGTCAGTGGAAACGTGGGCCATCTGGAACAGGACTTCACTATGATAAGCTGCTCAAACCACACCAGTAGGTCTGCCACATGAATGAATTACAGGAGTTGTTTTTTTTTTTTTAAGATTTTGTTTATTTGTTTTTTTAAAGATTTTTTTTAATTTATTTATTCATTTGACACAGAGAGAGAGATTACAAGTAGGCAGAGAGGCAGGCAGAGAGAAAGGAGAGAGGAGGAAGCAGGCTCCCTGCTGAGCAGAGAGCCCGATGTGGGCCTCGATCCCAGGACCCTGGGATCATGACCTGAGCCGAAGGCAGCGGCTTTAACCCACTGAGCCACCCAGGCGCCCTGTTTGTTTATTTGACAGAGACATCACAGGTAGGCAGAGAGGCAGGCAGAGAGAGAGGAGGAAGCAGGCTCCCTGCTGAGCAGGGACCCCCTGATGTGGGGCTCCATGCAGGGCTCGATCCCAGGACTCTGGGATCATGACCTGAGCCGAAGGCAGAGGCTTTAACGCACTGAGCCACCCAGGCGCCCCAAATTTTTGAATGTCAACTATGAAAATGACTGGTGAGTTTCCAGAGAGTACAGAAGGAAGTGCACCTAGCTTTTATAGCCTTGCCCAAGCCTGCTGCAAGTCTTAGAAAGTAGTGTGACTCTCTGGGGCATGACTCGAAGGAATCGTGTAAAAATCACAACAGAGCAGCACGGAGAAGAACAGGATAATGGGGCGGGGATGCTCAGAGAATGGAGACCACAGGAAAGATTCCCTTAAGGACCAGAAGCTTCTGGATCATTCTTGAGGAATAGCAGAAGGAAAGAAGTGGAATAGGGGGAACAGTAGGATAGGGGGGAAGCAGGCTAGGGTTCTTTGGCGGTGGAAGGAATTTATTTGTTGCCCCTTTCCCAGGGTAAGTTTTTTTATCCTTAAAAAAATATCCTTAAAAAAAAAAAGTGTATCTTTTAAAGAGTCTGAAACAGTATTTGACCCTCCTTCTCTTCAGGTCTCCTCTCCCAGTCATACTGCCTCTGTATTTATATCATGACGCTTAAAAGGACATTTTCGTAGTGACGGGGAAAGGAGCAGGCTGATTTTGGCCCAGACTACCGTGGCTCCTCTTCCGGGACTTCGGTGGTTTCTTCCGACAGTGAGTGCTGGTGGCCCTCCAGGAGCCCGGCGCTGTCGGTGCAGGCTGACTCTCCGGAGGCCGGAGGCCCCTCAGGAGTTACTGCTGCCTTCTTTACTTAAGTCTTGGGCTTGTTTTCATTGGCAGGCCCTTTCTAAATTATAGTGCATCTTATGTACACCAAATTAATTAATTATTTTTTTAAAAGATTTTGTTTATCGGAGAGAGAGGGAGCACAAGCAGGGGAGAGTGGCAGGCAGAGGGAGAAGCAGGCTCCCCGCTGCTCCGTCCCAGGAGTCTGGGATCATAACCTGAGCCGAAGGCAGACGCTTAACCCACCCAGGCGTCCTGCCAAATTAATATAATAGAGATGAATTTTGTTCGCTATTAGAAAAAATCATTACAAGAATGAGTATGTATTTTTGGCAAAAGGCTAGAATTTTAAAGGTTGAAAGGCAACAGTGGCTTCAGGCAAAGTATCTCATTTCCTTTAATTCTGGGTCTTTCTAAGAATGAAGGCCATAAACTATAGACAGTGATCAAGTAAGTCTCATTGAAAGTCGGGGAAAAAACCTAAGTTCCTGAAGAGACTAGATTCTAAAACTGGTTCCCTATGTCGAAAGTTACTACATTCTGACCATCCTACAAGTCACCGTGGGGAGGTCTGAAAATGGGGGACTTTGCTGTAATTTCGGACTTTAGTGAGATCGTTTTCTCTTAGGAAGTTATGGTCCTTTGTTTTTAAGCAATAATGCCTTTATCGCGTCAGGCACTATGTTAGACGCCACCTTAGGGTAATTTAAATTGCCCTTTGCCTGCTCTTTGGGACCAGTGTCTATGGAACAGGAACGGGAACCAGCAAACTTTTTCTGTCCTGTGGTGTATTCTTTTTTTTTTTTTTCTACAGCCCTTTACAAGTGTTAAAAAACCACTGTTCGTTCCGCTGCAGGCCTCAGTTCCCGGAGCAGGCTGTGTGGAGCCAGAGGGAGGGGAGGGAGGAGGAGGGAGGCCTCCAGGCTGGAGTGGGTCACAGTGAGTCAGCAAGAGACCACGCTTCCCACACTCTCACTCGCCTGTCATATAAATATACACACTCATATTTAGGCGGTTATAGTTTTTAAATTATTTTTGCATATGCACTAGGAGACTTTGAGGCTCATGGTAGCACTCCCCAAGCTCTGATCTAGGACTGTTACTTTGAAAATTCTCCCAAGTCTGGGACTTCCCCTATCCCAGAAATGTTCGATCTGAAAGACAACTGTGGGTTCCAGATAGAGTGAACTTTTGGTTTCAGTATTATCTCACTTATGAAGACAAACCTCACACTGCCTCCTTCCAGAACCTTACAGTTGCCAGCGGCTTCTGTGCAGTGTACCCCCTGGGTTTCCTGAGCCAGAGTAGAATCTCAGTCCCAGTCACCTGCTTCTGAATATCAACGCTGCGTTCATGTTAGAGTCTTCTTTTGACTGGTGGAAACAGAACATGCCTTTTCAGTGACTCTGTTTAAAAACAGTATCTTAAAGAGCGAGGTTTACTTGGAATTCTGGTTATGCTCAACCCATAGCTCTGTCAACAGAGTTCCACTCAGAAAGTTGCACATAAACCAGTTTAATTATAAATGAGAATTCAAGATTTTATTTTCTTCTGACCTCTCCCCATTATGTTCTAGATAAACACCATTTAGTGAAAGAAATAGTACAAGGCATGCTTTTCAGAGATCTTTGTTGAAACAATCACAGATTTTTAAAAAATGAAGAAAGCATTGCACGGTCAAAGGAGGTATTACCTAAAAGAGCAGGAGAGAATGGTTAACAGCAGCAGTCCTGGGAAGATGAGTAAGGCCCTAAAAAAGAGTTGTCCTTTTTTGAAGTTAAAAAAAAAAAAACTAAAATATTTTTGCTTTTCATTTTTCTGTTTTTTTCAGACTTGCAGTAAGAATTTAGCCCCTAGTATTACCGAAGTCCCTCGCCCCCGAGGCTTGATAAACCTGGGTTGCTTCTTAACACGCACGGCCAGACTAACCGGCCCTGGGCAGCCTGGGAGGAAATGCCAGGAGATCTCGTGATCTCGTGATCCCTGCTTCAAAGCCGATAAACCTCGAGAGGCAGGGAGTCGTTCCTCTCTCCATTTCACAGGAGGGGAGATGGTGCCGCCCCCTCACGATGATCCCTCTGGAAGGATGCCACGAGAGGAGTGTTTAGTATGTTGTCCGTCAGAAATAAAAGACTTAAGGAAAGTGAGCATCACTGAAGGAATACGCCTTCCGAGAACACAAGGCCTCGCCGCTCTTTCAAAACGAAGCTGTCCTAACGACAGTGCAGAAAGGATTCCCGTCCCAGAAGCTTCTGAGCCAGAACCTCGATTGGAAAATAGCGTAGCTGCAGAGCGAGCGTCCCCGTGTGGCTTGCCTGTGAGCCCCGTCCCAGAACAGGCCGGGCTCAGGTGATGGCCTGCCGTGGTCTGTAAAAGAAAGGGCAGGAAAAGTACACAGCCTTGTCCAAGTTTCTCTGCAAACTGAAAATAGAAATTTTTCCTTGTGAGCACAGTTTAAACGTAAATACGTCTCAAGATAGAATGAGTTGGAAAGTATTTTTAAGGAGAAAGATCACAGTCATGTTTGGCCTGCATCCCCATCACTGATCTTTTCAGGCCTAGTTTAATATATTTTTAGACCTCCACGTGACTTCGTCCACAAAGGAGTGTTTTGTGCCCAGTGCCGTTGGGTTTAGTGCAGAAACAGCTGTTATCCTCTCACAGCACCTGGTTCTTGGTGCATTCCTACACCTGGGGGATCGGTGACGGGATCTCGGCGGGGGCTGGGGCTGGACTCACACTCCGGCCTTCACAGCCGTGTCCATACCCCCCCCCCCCACGGACTGAAATGAAACTCTCGTTTTTCCAGGGTTAGAACTCTTGGAGAAACAGAACTCAGACCTTAGTAGATTTTGGATATTTTCCACCTGAATATTTGGGAGTAAAGAATGACCTGAGTCTTTGTGTATCACTTCCCGAGCTCTTGATTTTGCATTTTACCTCATAAAACCCAGTCAGCCTTTGTGTGTGCGCCTGTGCAATGGGTTGTACCTGCAGGCTGAGGTCAGAAAACGGGGGGCAGGAGGTCACCTACTTGGACATTTTGGGGTCTGGCGCATTTGATTTATTTGAGGCTGATTCACTGTTCCCTTTCTCCTTAGGAAGGCCAAATTCATCTGTTTGCCTGCTCTGCCTACCCCTCTCCCTCCCCAACCTCAGCACCAGGGAGTGGTAATTGCAGGGAATGGAGGGGCTTCATTTCCTGCTCAGCCCTCTTGCTGCTCCCTCCTGCCCCCCCCTGTGCAGGCGGGGGTCTCCGGGGTGACCGCTTACCTGTTCTGGTCCTTTACTTAGTGCTTGCTAGAACCGTCCCCTTGTGGGATGCCCCTTACCTTTTCCTAATCACTTCTGGGACTCAAATAGAATTATTCAGTAGCTCTTCTAAAGAAGTACCTTACACACTTGATTAAAAGCCCAAAGAGGCTTCAGTGAATTTTTTTCTCCTTCTTGAGCAGCATCTGCCAATTTCCCTGATTTTCCTGCTAATTATCTTCGTATTAGCCAGAGTTCATTTAGCATGTTGTGATTCGAATATGGCTGAACACTGGCTGAGGAAAAAACGGTGGAGACAGAGTTAAAGGTCTGTAGGACCTGCTTGAATGGAGCACGTGTTCTCAATCCACACTCTTCTATAGAAATGGGGTTTTTGGCTTTGTTTTTAGAACAAGAGCAGTCTAAGTCAAAACTGCTGAATTCATCTGCTTCTCACCTCTGCCACGGCTCCAGCCCTGAAACACGGCAGGTCACGTTCTCTCTCGCACTGCAGCCGCCCTTCTCCAGAGTTGCGTCAGGTTAAGAGCTTGACCGTTAGGGTGAGGCAGCAAGTTCATGTTCTAGCTCTGCCACTTGATAACGCAGCGTGTGTGGGCAAGTTTATTTAACATTCTGAAGCCTTAGTTTCCTCATCTATAAAATGAGGATCATATCTGTCCCCTGGGATTGATTGATAGTAATCATGGTAACACCTGTAAAGAGTTTAACAAAGTATCTGAAACGTAATCAATGAGTAAATGATAGTAGTTATGATTATTGATAAATTATAATTGTTTTTGCATTTCACAAAATAGTGGCAGACTTAGATTTTTGATGCCCTTTTGTATAAATCGAGAAAGTTACTCGAATGTAAAAATCTCCATTACTTAGTATTTTAAATGAAACCCAAATCATTGGCTGTTTTCAGCATTCCTAGCATCAGTTTGCTTTCTTTGGGCATTCCAGTGCAGATTTATTAATCATGCGGATCTCAGGGATTGCAGAGTGATGAACACACATATAAATTTCACACATACACACACGCACGCACACCCCTAGCCTATATATATGAACATAACATATACGTGAACATATGAATAAGATGTTTATTACATTTTAAAACACATAATAAATTATGTTAGAAGTGGAAGAAAATGACTCCCTTAGGCCAACTCATTTTGAGAGAGCTTCCTCCGGAACACACAATTTACATGTTACAGTTCTGCAAGTACCTACCATTTTGGGGGGAATGGTTTAGCCAGTGGTTTGGATTTAGGGCTCAATATTTTTTATCAGACCATTACTGAACCTTTAAAAATATGGTTGAATTCCCAGTTATTATCTTATACAGAAATTTATTGATTGAAGGTAGAGTTTGACTAACAAAATATAAAACCTAATTTGTGGGAACCTGAGAGTTCTAATAACTTACAAGATAAATTATGTAGGCCCATTGGTTTCATAAGTCTGGCTCTGAATGTTCTGATTTCTAAACTAGTTTTTTTTTCTTTAATAAAAATGAACAAAAAAAATGTACGTATGCTTGTGCGTGTGTGTGTATATATGTATATAAAATATGTGTGTGTGTATATATAATATTGGAAGAAGTCCTCTGCATGAATATATGTTTTGTCCAAGTTTCTACAGGTGGTGTTGGTTTTGTGTGGTAATTGGATACAGTTAAGTGTTAGATAAAGTTTCAGTAATATACCAAAAATATAAAGTACAAGAATAAAAATTCCATTTTCTTTTTGTTCCAGGTTCTCTGGGAGATGCTAACAAGGGAGGTCCCCTTTAAAGGTTTGGAAGGATTACAAGTAGCTTGGCTTGTAGTGGAAAAAAACGAGGTAAGACTACGATTCTCCATTCAGGTACATAGATCAGAAAACAGTATTGGGGTTTTGCAAAAGACTTTTTCATCTTCTTCAAATTGAAAGTAAGTTCACGCTTATGGAAAGATTAGCAGTAGGAGCTAACACAAAGGGTCAAAGTGATGTTATTCCTCATGAATGGACCCTTTACATCTAATTGTTGCAGCTTCACGTCGTGATGCTGTAGATCAAAAATTGTACAAGTACTGTACTAGTTTCTCAGTCTCAATTGTAAAACCTAGGGGTTTGTTCTTAGTGATGAAAGAAGCCATTGCGTCCAAGGTAGGGGAACAGTTTAACTCCATCTCCTGCGTTTAGGACATCTTTTTTACTGGCCGGGAGTTGATATATCTGTAAGAGACCTTCAGCTACTTCAACTTACCTCTCCCAGCAGGAGTCACTATAGTACAAGAAACTGTCGCTTAGATGAGAATTTCAAAAATAAAAGAAGAAAAAATAGTTTCAAAAAAGGGAAAAATTACAGTTTTGCCACCTACGTTGAACACTACATTGAAGATGAGCTCCTCACTGGAATTGGCGAGGCAGTGGCATAACTGTTCCCTTCTTCATGCAGAGCCTTTCCATTTCAAAAGAACTTCAGTGGCGTAAACACCGTTTGTGCTGTGTCCCCAGCCTCGCTTTTCTTCTTCCCACAAATTGAGGCTTTCAGTTAGTTGGACCTATGAGCCTACATCAGAGAACGTGGTACATTCATATCAAAGAGAGCAACTACATTTTGAAAGGTTTAAAATTGTGACTGAAATGCACAGGCATGGAAATCCTCAGCATAAGGACGAAGCATCCAGTATCAAGGTACTATGAGAACTTAGATCCCGTAATGGAAGCCCGCAGTTGTCTTTGCAATGCAAAACAACCTTATTTCACAGAGCTTCATTTCCAGAGCTGATCTGTGCCCTCCGCAGAAGGTAAGAGCGCAACCTGAGGATCAAATAATCTGCAAAAAGGTGACTACGTGGAGACATGCCCTTTTTAACGCTATGAAAGAATTAGATTGATCTGCTCCCCATGCGAGTGCAGGAACAGACTACATTAACCAAACAGCTGCTATTGACTAAGAGAAACCAAGTTTCCATAGTTTAGCTCACATAATCCAGCTCCCTTATTAATTTGTCCTCCCGAGCTATTGAGAACAGATGAAATGTTCACGATAGCTGAACTTGATGGGAGAGAGCTGCCAATTTAAGAAAAAGCAGAAGGAGTTATATTTCAAGAATGTGTCTCGCTCAGTGTTTCACAGGAGCTGTTCTGTTTTAATTAAATGTCCTGCTTATTCCCGGTGTGCTATTAAATCAGACCTTCGTATACAGGATAACTGATGTTTTCAGGACACAAGAACCGGCTTGCTTCTGTTCCGTTTCTTTTGCCAGCGAGGTGATTAGATGTTTGGTTCTGGGTTTACAAATGAGGGTGGAGAAAGTGATTGACCTGATGTTGACTTTGGAGCGGAACGCTCAATGTAACTTTTTTTCCCCTCTGTGTCGTTCCAAGAAAAATTAGAAGAAAGGTTTTTAAAAGCTAACTGGACCCTCCAAAGATGTGTAAGAAAAGAAAATATTTTAAAATAATATTTCATCTAAAGGATGGCAGAAGTGTGCATCTAAAGCACTTTCAGAACATGAGTATCCATCAAGGATGATTAAAACGGACAAGAAAAATGAATTTAGAAGCTGCCTTGGGATAGCTGGCTTGTGGGCTGGGGATCACCCATAAATGACCTTGAGGACCTCGTCAACATGTACAGGAGGAGGCTGTTAGCCCTCCTTTCTGTCAGGGATTCCCTAGAGTAGAGTGCACTGTCTCATCCATGGTGTGACCGGACAGTCGGCCGAAAACCGACGGAGACCACTCAGGTACCTCCCCTTCTGGACACAGGATAGCAAGTTCAAGGAACCCCACGTGGCGAAGCAAGTTTTCTCAACTTTCTACTGAACTTAAGGAAAACTGGGTATTACAAGGCTACCTACCTGTCTACTCTCACTCTGCACAGTATTTGTCACAAATATGGAAATTAAGTTTAATTGTACTTTCCATTGTCACCATTCACAAAGGAGTCTTCATTTCGTCTCATAAATGTAGACACGTATTACCAAAACAGATTCTGGTGACATAACAGTACAAGGATTGCCAAGTCTCAACTATACAGAACAAACTGAAGGAGTTGCTGGGGGGGTGGGAGGGATCGGCTGAAGGGGTGATGGGGACTTAGGAGGGCCCTTGTTGTGAGCACTGGGTGTTGTACATAAGTGATGAATCACTCAATTCTATACCCAAAACTAATATTACACTGTATGTTAACTAACCGGAATTTAAATAAAAACTTGAAAAAAATGGCCAAGGGTTTATTTCATTTCATAATAAGATTGAGACTTTGACTTAAAAATAATTTACAAGATCCTTTCAACTTCTAATTATTTCATTTATTTTTACTTTGCAGTACCTTGGATTTTTAAGTTGAAAAGAGCAAGCTGTATTTTTTTTTTTTTTAACAGACCTCGTTTAAATAAAGAACGATGTGTTTAAACTTAGGGAGACATTTTAAATATAAGCCAGTCACCCTAGAATGCACCTGTATCCAAATATTAGAGTTACCTTTTAACTTTTTATTTTTAAATAATTATAGACTCACAGGAAGTTGCAAAAATATTAAAAGGGATTCTGTGTATCCTTCATCCAGCTTCCCCCACTGGTGAGATACAGGTATCGGCCAATACCCAAGCCAGAAAGTTGTCACTGATACATTACTAATCTTAACTAGACTCTAGACCTTACTCGGTTTCACCATTTAAATTGCTTTTTGGATCTGTAGGAAGATCAGTACTTTCTAAAAATATCTGCAGGTGTTTGCTTCTAACTGCTTAATAATGAAATAAGGCCTTCAAACAGTAATTTTTCTTAATATTAAATCCTGTTAAAACTAGATACATAAAGCACTATTAAAGCAAAAACCAAACTCTTACAGAAGTCATGAAATTAGGAGGGTATTACTAATAAATTTTGTAATTCTTATAGACATGTGTATCTGTCTTTGTAATTTCTCTAAAACTTAATTAGTGGTCATTCAAAATATTCTGACAGCATAATTTCTATCTTTACAAGTTCTTAGATTCTCATAAAATATGTTTTGTTCTAAGCAGCAAAACTATTTTTTTTCTTCTAGAGAGACTGATGCTGGGCTCAATCTCTCGGCTCTGAGATCGTGACCCGAGCATTTTTGGTCACTTAACCAAGCTATCTTAAAAGGCACACCAAACTGTTGACAGAAATCCTCAAAAAGCTTAATCCATTGTTGACTACACTTTGGGGAAAAAAATAATAAAAAATAATTGACAAAAAGTAACTTTTTGCATCTTATGTAGAAAGTGGTACAGAAAAAGAATATGCTCTTTCAAAAATGTCATATGCCTGATTTAGTGGTTGGGAAATATTTTCATTTTAACTTTGGGACTTTTAAAATATTTAAGTTTTAAGTAGTGTGGCTAATCTGTTAATATCTGGTTATGTCAGGACGTTTTAATGCATTAGGAATGCCCACAGTTCTGTAATCGGGACTCAGACACTTTGGATTTTCTTTTAAAGTACTTTTTAGTGTACCAAAATAAACCCTTTCATTAGTGCCTGAGTCTAGATTTAACTGATATTTGACCATGTGAGATAATTTAAAATAATTATGTCTTCTTTCATAATGTCTCAGATGCAGTTGCTAAAAAGTTTCTCAGTAAGAAAAGATGACAGAAAAGATTAACATCCATCCAGATTTATCCAGGTCCCATTTGAGTTCATAGAAAAATGTGAAAGTTATATTGAAAATGTTCCCTTTTATGAGAAATTACTTTGCTGTGGGGTGCATTCAGCTGAATGATTACAATCACTTTGTTTCTCTTAGTTGCCACTCCCAGCCAACCATTGTATATAAATATTTTTAAAAAGTAAACACCTGATTTTCCTTTTGGTCTTCATCAAGAAGTTCCCAGTTCACATTACAGTAAAATAAGATCACAGCTTACCAAATCTCCTCTGTTCTCTGTAATCGGTTAAAAAAATGTTTAGCGTAGCCTTTAACATAGCGAGGGGTGTTTTGCTTAAAACTTTCAGGTTTTATTTATTTTGGTTTATTTTTATTTTAAGGTTATCTGTAATTCTAAATACAGATCATCTGTTTTCTTGCCAGGACAACTCTTTTTCTAGTTTTATACATAGCCTCCCCCAAATCCAGCTAAGTTCAGTTTCAGTTTTTTATTTGCAAAACTTCTTTGGCAAACAATACTAACTGTTCTTGGTGCTTCTTAGTGCGGTGGTTCTCAACCATCACACCCAGGCCTCTCTTGAGAATAACTCTGTTCATGCTCTATTTCCGGGGAATGAAATTCGGATGTAGTACAACTTACCCACACACATTGTATTTTGAAGTCAACATAGTGCTCTCATTGTAATATACAGAAGAAATAAATACGTATTACAGTGTATAAATGCACAGGCATGACCACAATAGTGGAGAAAATGGAACATTTTAGAGCTCGTACTTATGGATAAATAGGATTCAACAGCTACAAATGCAGACTGGAGTTGAACTTTCTCCATGATCCCAGCAGCATGAGCAGTGCTGTTGTAGGTGACGTTTTCCAAAAATCTTTGGAAGTTAATGAATAATGCAGACATCAATCTGGCCTTGATTTATTTTATTTGGTAGTTGCATTCTTAGTTCATTGCATTTGAAATCTGCTCAAAATATACTTGTGTTTATTGTAAATCAAAGAGCGAGTCTAGAGCCAGAAAATGATTAAACCTCGTTGTTTGATTTGCACATGGGGCATCTGTGGAGCGCAAGGGAGTACTTGGTCATGGATTTACGACGTAGTGAAAGATGCCCAGCATTCTTGACCTGTTCCAGGTGCAACTCTCCAGTCTGTAAAACAAAAAGAAATGCCTCCATAGATCTCTAAAGAGCTTCCAGGGACATGGCAAATTCAAGAGAAGCACTTCCATAAGATGTTGGGACAGGACTGATGCTCACAGTGTAATCTTTGTTGTATCCAGCCCTTGCACTTTAGCCATAATGAGTCATACGTCCAGAATCTTACTGGCCAATGAGAACAGGCCCACTTCTTTCAAGTGATCTCTGTGCTGGTCTCTAAAGACGTTTTCAGAGGTGCAGCACCTCCAGCCACGGCCCAACTGGTTTCCCAGCTGCCTGGGCTGCTTTCGTATTTCGCAGCCGCCTATGCAAGAACAGTGATAGATTTGTGGTTTCAGAGTTCCTGTTTCCGTTCCACCTTGCCCTTCTACTGTAGTCTCTTTTAGACTTGTATTTGTTTCATTGTATCTGTTGTGCAGAACCCAACTTCTCCATCCTCTGGGATGCTTTTTTGGAAGAAAAGGATTAAAAGTGTCTTTAGAGATTGGATACGATGAATCTAAACAAAAATTCTCACCTGCCATCTCTCAGTCATGGAAGCTTAAAATTTAATGACTTGTGCATGCTCTTAATTGAACTTTCAGTGATTATTTGCTTACCTTCACGAGTAAATCATTGTGTTGTCTTTCCTCTCCCTGTGGTAGAGATTAACCATTCCAAGCAGCTGCCCCAGGAGTTTTGCTGAGCTGTTACGTCAGTGTTGGGAAGCTGATGCCAAGGTATATGTCAATTTTTTTTTTTTTTGGTTGTTCAGAATGAAAATTCTGAAATTTCACTTGTTTGTTTGGCTTTGAGGGTTTTTTTTAAACTTGGGGTAATAAGAGTCATTACAAAGCAAAGCTGGATTGCTGTTCCTGTGAGCCCCAGATGGACTGTCAGGGCTTTTTGTTGCTAGCTGCTTATCTCGATCCTCAGAAATTCATTACTGGCTCTCTCTCACAGCCCTCTGGCACTCCCGATTCAATAGAGAGAACTGCATTCCTTTGTTTTTAATCTTTAATAAGAACTGTTGCACCTTTGTGTTCTAAAAGTGGTCAGCACACAGTGCCTATTCTGTGCCAGGCACTATTCCAAGTACTTCATGTACATTAGCTCTTTGATGGCTCAGAATAGGTCATGAACGAAAGTTGTATTATTCCACCCATTTTACAGATGAAGGGTTAAGGCACACAGAAGTTAAGTAATGCTCAAGGCCACAGCTAGTACATTCACGGTGAGACTGGAGAATGAGCCCACGTGGTCCGAACCAAAGACCAGGCCACAGTAGCCCTTCTAGAGAAACTTGATAGATACTCCTTGTCCAGATTCATGATGTTTTGAAGCTATCACAATAGAGTTGGAGACACTCCAAAATTTAGACTTTCATGTGGTTATCACATTTGAGCATGAAGGCCCACTTCCTTTCCCTGCAAAGATCATTTTAAAAGACTCTCACATACATACGGAAATATTTAAGGATAAAATAATAGGCGAGTCTTGGATTTGCTTCAAAATAAAATGAAAGGAAATAGATGGCGGTATAGATTAAACAAGATTGGCCATGATAATTTTTGAAGCCGGGTGATAGGTATATGGAGGCTCATTACATTGTTCGCTCTACATTTGTGTATGTTTCAAATTTTCGTAATAAAAAGTTAGAAAGTAAAAAAAGATCCTCACATATTAAACACTGAAAGAAGAGACAGAGCCAAGAAAGGAACTATAATTTTATAGTTCAAATTTGTCCACTTTTTCATGGAAATAGATATATTGCAAACTTACTTTTTAAAATAGAGGTCTAAAAACAAAGACTCAGGAATGGAATTTCTTCCTTAATTTAAACCCAGTTCCAATCTGGCCTCTAGGAAGAATGTGTGCCAATAACACACAGCATCTTTCTCTAGTGGGAAGGACGCACAAACAGCTGGTGAGTTTGAGTTCTCACCTGCCCGATCCCACCCGGTTACCTAGCACGTGGGTCCGCACCACCACGTGAGAACAGCTCGACACCAAGTACAGTAGCTTGTGCAGTAGTGTGGCTGGTAGAGCAGCCTGGGCCGTGGATCCAGGAGGCCTCTGGGCCCCGTGTGCTCCTTGTTGGCTGGTCTGGCCCCTGCTGTCTCCAAGGAGTTTGTTGCAGGGGGCCTTCCCAGATTTGCACATTTCACCTCTGCCCCGAGAACTGGTAGCCTTAATCTTTGCTTTTTCTCCTGTTCATCAAACTACCTTCACCCTTTTTTTGAAAAGGAGAGTCTCATAATTACTTAGTATTGATTTTTTATTCAAGAATTTTAACATTTTTAAATTCTATTAGTGTCTTTTACTTAGTATTACTGTTTTTATTAGCATTCCATGACAAAGTTGCATATGTGTGGCATGGTCTGCCCTGCGTCTGTTTAGGTCTTGTTATTTTAGTGTGTGGTTTGCAGAATATGGGGGTTTTAAACGTTAAGAGAAACGTTGGCTGCACTTTGCAGCCAATCTGTATTTTTTAAATGCTGTTGTACTACCTTCTCCATAGTCTACGAGTTCCCTGTCCATTGCGGCATATGTAGTCATTTTGGCAGTATTTTCTGCTACTTAAATAAAAATTTCACCTGAAATTATTTGCATTGAATTAGATTAATGCAACTAGATTCTCTGTAATTACAATTATATTTCAGTTTATATTTTCAAAGCAGTTTTCGAATTTCTTAATTGGAAACTCTGTACTTCATTAATTAAAATTCTGAGAATATACATTTAAGGTGCATTAAGTAAGTAATACTAACACGGGAAGGACATTAGGCCTGGTGTTGATGCCGTGAGGCTGGTATGTCTTTAGCATGTAGCAAGCTCACCCTTCTCTGGGCCCAGCGGAGTCTCGTGTTCCAGCCAGGTGAAGTAGAAAGAAAGTTTAAGATTGATTTTTACTTCCTAAATTCAAGGCATTTTATTCTGATATGATTACTACATTCCCCCCCGTATATAAGTATGCACCCCAAACTGCAGCCCACACTCCCAGCGCTCTCGTGGCTGACCTCCGATGGGCCTTACACCCTTTCCTTCCCTGCACATGTCCTCCTCTTTTCTTTCCCTCCCCTGAGGACTTTGTTGGCCTGCCTTCCCTGGCTGTTCTGTTTACCCCACTCCATACTCAGTTCTCCTTTTTCTAAACCAAGTCCGGGCTACTGCCTTACCCTGTGTGGTGGTATTTTTTAAATCTCTCTTCTTCCTGCATGGACTGCAGTCTCTTTGAGGGAACAGGGCTGCCTTCAGCACCTCACAGACACTCAGTAAGTGGAGGCCCATGTGTTGACTAAAGCAGCCAGACCAAGGCATCTTCTAGTTCTCTGGGTCTAAGTATGTAGTAGTTCAGCCACTAGTGGTTGCCACTCCTGTGCACAGAGAGAGCTATCACAGGCTAAAAACTTTTATTTCCTTTTTTTTCCCCCTAGCCCTTATGCTTTAAAGACATAGATGAAAATATTCAGCTCACCTGTAGAAAAATGTTCTTTTGCAATGAGGACGGGGAAGGGAATATAAGAGAAAGCTAGTATTGGGTAAATGTCAGGTCACGCCAATGGCTTACACCAGCTGCTCAAAGTGTTTTATCAAAGAGAAGGAGGAACTAAAGGTAGGTGTCGTTTCCAGTTCTAAAATGGCATTTCTAAATAGGAAAATATATATATATATATATATACACATATATACATATGTATATACATATGTATATATATATGTGTATATATATATATATATATATATATATATATATATATATATATATATATATAGCCCTGAGTTCGATAGGAAGTGACAGCTTACCCTGATGTGATAAAACGTATTGAAGGATTTAAGAGCCTTGCCCCTGATTCTGAAACTTGCTTCCCGTGTGATACTGGGCAGTCCGTACTTTTCTGAGACGGATTTTCCTTATCTATAGAATGAAGATAACAAATAATGTATATAGATGCTTAATAGATGCTCCTAGTTATATATTTTTTTTTAATGTGAGCAAAACCTACATAATACTAAAGGAACCTAAGCCTGGACCAAGTATTGTATTCTGCAACTCAGAGTATTCATAAAATATTACCCCCAAATTCTACGTTGTTGTTGTTTTTAAAATGTTCACTTTGATAATTTCCATCTGAGAGTATATTCTACCTCTAAAATTAAGGTTTTTCCAGGGACACGTGTCACCTGATTTCAAAAGAGTTTTACTTTATTTCAAGAATGATTAAATGTGGGAGAAAATATTCTTTAGAAATTCATTAGCCTCTCCTGCTGCTTTTCCGTGCAAAACGAAAATCCTATATTTATAATTAATTCCTGTGCAAACAGCTCAAACATTTTTCCTTTCACACACTGACACATAGTAGGAGGAATTAAAATGGGAGTAAAGTTAAAAGAGGACAAAACAGATTTCAAATTTCCTACTTTAGGCATTTACTTCTTTTCTTACTGGAAGGCTTTTATGTGGATCAGTGACATTTAGCTACTTATGCCCTCTACTTAAAACACACACACACAGGCACACATTCCCTTTAAAAGAGTGCAATAAAGGCAGACCTCAGAATAAATATCCCAGTTTTATATTCCTGAGAAATGGAAAAATCGTCTCTCTTAATGCAGGAAGCACTCAAGTCCTGAGAGCAAGCCACCTCAACATTGTTCCTTGTTTTGTGCTCCTAAATTAAAATGCATGTTTTAATTGCTGCAACTGTAATTTGCTCAGAAATGGTATAATTATGAGGCGTGATGAAGAGAGAATGTGCATCATCCTTTTATTATCTTTCTTCCATTTTTGTTTTAACCTTTTGTCTCAACCTTGGCTGGAGTCTAAAGAAACAGACAAGCACAGTTACCGTGAGCTAGAGAAATGCACCTAGCCACTGCTTTTTCAATTTCTAGTGAACCGTGCCATAGTTTCCCAGCTCCGAAACGACTCACGATGTGGAATGAACATTGACAACAATGAAGTTAAAAATGGCTTGAAAATTGGGGAATTTTTCTCTGAGAAAGTGGTTGAGGCGATTTTATTAGTTCTCCTAGATTAACTAGGGTTTTCCCCAACATTTTATTCTAAGAATTTGAAACCTACAGAAAAGCTGAAAGAATTTTATAGCGAACGCCAGTATACCTCCCAACCCGATTCTGCGGTTAACTTCTACTAAACTTGCTGTATCCTCTAGGTTTTTAAAGGACTTGCCTTTTCCCTTTTAGGAGTCCTTAATCATTCCCAAGAGAGAACTAGTACTTTCATTACCTGGAGAAAAACTGTAATTATTCCAACCTTAGGCCACACAATAGAAAAATGACATCTGCCTCTGTTCTTATAATTTATTGAAAATAAGCAGTATGGTCCCCTTCAACCCGAGTGGTCTAATAGCTGTACCCTAACTCAGGACACTGCACACCATTTTATTTGTCGGGGGTGCGTCGAGCTTATTGCTATGTTTGTGGATTTTCTCTTCGAGACCTACTTTCTTAGGTCCCAACGTGATTCTTTTCTCTTCCTCAGAAACGGCCATCTTTTAAGCAAATCATTTCGATTCTGGAGTCCATGTCAAATGACACTAACCTTCCCGACCAGTGTAACTCATTCCTGCACAACAAGGCAGAGTGGAGGTAAGTAACCCTGGTACCAAGTCATGGTCTCTGGCTTTGATGGACCATGACGAGCGTCACCAGAGAAAAGAACCAGTGAACTTGAGGACAGTGCTGATTTCTAAGCATGGAGTTTTGTTTTTTATGTTCAAATTTTTTGGACATCTAAGAAGTCCTCCCTTTCGTATGTGAACATAACAGCAATCCTCAAAGCTTGTTGCCTTATCATATGTCTAAGTATTTGGAAAGAATTTTGAAGTCACATCTTCTGAGACAAAAGACATTTCTCTACCACACACTCTGTGTTAGGAAGCCTTGGCGTCTCTCCAGTGAGAAATAAAAATACTGTTTGCCTAGGGATTTGCACAGTGCTGTATCTGTTGATGGAGGGGGTAGGGAGACTCTAAAAGAAAACTTTTGATGCTATAAATCCTATTAAATTTTGTCAAGTGTAAAACAAACTCAGTAATGAGAGAATTGTATTGTGTGAGTGGAAGAAGCAAGCCTAGGATGAGACAGTTGAGCCAGGTCACGTGCTGCAGGAATATAAATAGCATGTTTGGGAGCTGACATTATTCCTCCCTGACTCAGCATAGATTTCAGAAACTTCTCTGCTCCTGAGAGCCACGGCGGTAACACGACGCCTTACGCCACCTGCTGTTGCCCGGTGAACACTGCATGCACTTGGAAATGGAGTTGTTTACTCCTGCTACTAGACATTTCCTTGGGCTTTCTGTTTGATTATGTTTTACAGTAACTTTATTTTTATTCTTTTGAAATCTCTATCCAGGGCCAGTGAGTTAAATGAGTTTTTTTTAGGCAAACAAAAGTCATACTGTCTGCTTGAGTGTAGGTATGATGGGTTTTGTTCTAGACTTAAATAATTAACAAAGCATGCAATAATGTTGTTGACTAGAGAAAGAGGTCAGTGCAAATCTTATCAGATGACTCCTCTTTTAAATCCATGTACGGGATTACTCTGTACAAAAGCCAGCCCTTCATGAGACTCAGGAGACCCTTTGTGCTCTGACCTCAGCAGTCTTACCTTAAGAGCATAGTTCTGCCTCTTAATTTCTGGCTTCTGGTCCCTCAACAGATACATATTTCTTCCTCATTCAGAGTCCTTGCAAATGCAGTTTCTTCTAAAATTTGTCCCTTTCAGTGGCTTACCACCCCTGACACCCACATCCACCCGGGCTCCTAGTCATCAGTCAGTCAGCAACCGAAATAACACGTTTTTACAGAAGTGTTTCCGCCCCGAGATGGAGGAGGTTCCACTTTATGTGCCCTGTGAGCATCTCCTTAACCACGACTGCTAGTGGAATAAGGAATTCTGTAGTTAGCGGTTTAATCTGTCTCTCGCCGGCTGAGATGTTTAAAAGGGTCAGATAATTTGTTTTGCTCGTTACTATACCTGCAGCACCTGGAATGTGCCTTGAACACAGCAGTGGCTCAATAAATACTAGAGGCAGGAAACACCACGGTGGTAGTAATATTAAAAGACATTACGGTATCACACAAGGGAATATAAATACGTAAGCTGCTCTGTTGACTATGACAAGTGTGCCTCTGACATTCATTCACTCAGATAGTCCCGGCACCTCTGCTGGGACACCGGGCTCTTGGGCTGTGACGTGCTGATGAGCGCAACAGCCCCAGCGTGCACAGACTGGAGTGACTAATATAAACTATGAAATATGTACAAGTAACTTTTTATGACTATTTCTGTAAGTATGATGACAGGGAAGTACTGGACATCGCAGACTATACAACCATGAAATCGAATCTAGTCTGACAAGGTAATAAAGGGATTTCCTGAGAAGATACTGTTTGATCTGTTCTCCAAAAGATCAGTGGGATTTTAACATTACTACTGATACCCTTGAGATACAGTCTCAGATACTGTATATCAGAATATAGGGACGGAGGTGGTTAAGTTTTCTATATAAAAATGGAAAAGCTCCATATGGCTAAAAGCAATACCCATCATAAACTTTGAAGACAAATGTTGTATTGCTGTCTTTTTCCCCCGCTGTATAGTAAGTAGCTCAGCAGGTCTAAAAGTTTTTGGTCTCAGGACTCCATTACGCTCTGAAAAATTAGTGATGACTACAAAGAACTTTTGTTTCAGTAAATTACATCTGTTAATATTTACCACACTGAGAATGAGAACGGGGAAAAAAAAGCATAAATATGTAGTTACTGATTCATTTAAGAAACAGTAAGTCCTGCCTCTACATTCAGCCTGTGGCTTTGCCACCTGTCATGAAGCCTCTGGAAGAGTCTATACACTTGTGAGAGAAGGAGAGTAGAAAAGGCACATCATGTCCTAATGCTATTCTGAAAACCAGTTTAAACCTCCTGAATCTGTTGGAAAGCTCTCATGGGTCCCCAGATCACTTTGAGAACTGCTGTAGTAGAAGGAGTTGCTGTCTTTAAAATAACATTTTAATTATAATCTCATTGTAAAGGACATGAAAGGCATTTCACAAAAGGAGAAATCAAATGGCCAATAAACGTGAAAAATAGTTAACCTCACTTACCAATCAAATAACTATAAGGGAACATAATTAATTTGCCAGGTTGGCAAAACTTTATGTTATGAAAATATCCAGCATTATAAGCCTTCTAATATATTGCTGGTGAAAATACTACCTTTCAGCCCCCCACCACTACCATTTTATTCCTAAGAAAATAAATGGAAAGGTTGTGCAAGAATGTGTGGACACCTGCTTATTAGCACGGTGTCATTCAGAAATGCAGCTGAGAATGGCATAAAGTGCAATAAAAGATGTTTGGGTTTTTGTGGTTTTTATGGTTTTACTAAAACTGATGATATTTCCATATACAGAATAGATGGAGCCATTCATGGTAATATGGATCTGACAGATGATTTACAAAAAGAGGCTAGGGTCCCATATGACTAGAATTATTCCATTTGTCTGTAAAATAAGCAGAGTTACGTGTATGTGGTATGTGCATATAGAGAAAAGTATCAAAAGGCCAGTGTTGCCACTGGACAATGAAATGACAGGAGAATGGTGTCTCTTCGGATAGCTTTACGTCCTACAAACCTGGAAGTTGAAGAATACATTTTTTAAATGCTTCACGATAAAAAGCTAGGGAAAGTAACATTGGTAATACATTAATGTATTTTAGCAAAAAGCCAATAGTTGTCTCGCTGGCTTCCTCCTTGGCTGTCTCTCAGGAACTAGTTAATCCTGAGAGCTGGTGAGAGAACACCGATCTTAACCACTAAACCAGTCTGAGAAGTTGCAGAGCTGTTCTAAGTGAACTTGGCAATTGGTTAAAAACATAGGGATAATAATATTAATATTAATTAGGATAACAATGCACACAGCTGTCATTCATTATAGTCTTACCAGACGCTTGAACTGTATCTGGATCATCTTGTGTAATCCACATGGCAATCCTAACTTTTATCACAGATGCAAAATCTGAGGCCTGGATAGGTTGGGTCACCTGTCTCAAATCACACCGTGTAAGACAGAGCCGCTGCTGGGACCCACGTGGTCTGGTCCCACAGGTCTCCCGTGGCACACAGTCTGTGCAGCGCTATTCCCGGACCTGTGGCCAGGGCCAAGCCTTCCACTCGTTAGCACGCAGAGTTCACTTGATTCCTTTGAGCAAAGAGAAATACCACAGAGCATGACTGTTTTAGGTCATGATTAAGGCAAAACATCTATCCCACTCTATGCCACATACTGAAAAGAATTAAGTGCTTTGTCAGATCATCTGGATATTTCTAAGAACAACAGATCCAGACTGTTCTCTTTCCCCTGACTTTTGTCTGGTGTCTGAAATCCATGCGACCAGTGTCAAAAGCATGTGTAGGAAATCTGGTGTTTCTGGCAAGCACTTGTTTTCTGGTAGAGCTTCCTCACACATAGACCCGATGAACACCCTGTTCTAGAGAATTAAATGATTATTCTTAAAATTGTTTTTTAAACTAGGTTATTAAAAGCCACATAAACTATGTTTTCTCCTTTGACCTAATAGATGACAGGAAAGAAGACAGGCATTTCCTTGTTCATCGTATCTTTTAGCTTGTCTCTCCTTCTATTGACTTATTAGCAGTAACAGCGGTGAGTATTAAGAACAGGAAATGTGTCACCCTGTTGGTCATGTTTACAGTTTTCATTGCCCCATGTGACTGTCTGCAGACCTGTGGTAATCCACACTGAGCAAGCTGTGCAGTGCTGGGATGGCGCGTTCGGAGCCGGGGCTCTTGGCAGAGTATTTGCTGGTTGTATTCCTCCTTGGTGATTAGAATGCTCTTGCTGTGGCATGCTGTGTTAAAAACAAAACACAGATTAAAAAAATGGAATCTACGATTTGGGTTTTAGCACAAATCATTTAATATATAACGCTACTACACATATTATCTATTTATTGTCATATATAATGTGGCTGTTTTTACAAATTGACCTTAAAAAGATAATTCCAGTTTACTCCCTGGTTTTGGCATATGGAAAATTGATACTAGGGGAAGTCAACCTTACTTGGGTCTGGGTTAAGAAAAAGTAATTTTCATCAACTAAAATGCTTTTATTTATAGAACAGGAAGGTGCTATAGGTACATCAGCAGATGCATTTGATGCAAAACAATGCATGGGCGGCATGGGGACCTGCCAGGGGGCAGCTCTCACGCTGGCCCCTGGTGTCTGTGTTGCATCCAAGATGATCCCCTGTAGACATGGGGCGCCCAGCGGGGTGGCGGCAGGTAGTGCTGGAGGTGCTGAGCCTGAGGAGAGGGCTGAGGAAGCACATTCTACTCAGTGTTTAGCTTTCCGTGTCATAGCTTTTAGCTTACTTGACTGTTGATGTGTTTCCAGAAGGGCTCAAAATCACAGTTGGCTCCCAGAGCTGAAACTTGGCTTAAATTCCGAGTGAACTTGAATGTGCTGGCTGTGGACCCTGACCAAACAGTCTGGGTGCACTCTGTCTCTCTGGCTGGGGTGTGGGTGGCCGGGCAGAGCACGGTGCAAACAGCAGCCCCAGGTCCCGGCCATCTGCCACGGAACGGGCCTCTGCTGCCTCCTTCCGTCACCCTCTGACCCCCTCCGTTTCTCAGAGGGGGCTCATCCTTCCTTTGTTACAAAAGTTTCACCTAAGGTTTTGCACAGTGATTTTTCCCTTCAGTCCTCCACTTGGAAAATAAACGCAAACTCATCTACGAATACGCATGATACTCTTGTCAGAACTGCCCAGAAATATAAAATGTGGATTTTAGGACAGTCACAATTCTGAAAGATTGCTGATTTAGTGCCTTTCTTTAGGGTCTACATCTGTGGTTCTGTTTTTTTCAAATGGCACCAGGGAAAGGGCTGGAGTGTTGACAGTGGAGGCTTTTACGCTCACTTGCTACCTCCCTGGCTCCGAGGTGTGCCTTTCAGACAACCAGGGAAGCAAAGTACCAGGCCCAGATCCAGACCCCCTCAGTAGCTGTTCCCCGTCTTAGATATTGCCAGTTAATGCCCATAGCTTTTTTGTTTCCATTTAGTTCTCATCCACAACGGCATTGGAATAAGATGGCCACATATTCTAATTTTCCCTGGAGCTAAAAAGGCAGATTTGGGTTACATATACCCATTAACTTAGGTCTGGGGCGGTACCTTCCATAGTCAGGGTCCCCGCCAGCCTCATGCCGTGGGTACAGCGGGTCTGTCTCCATGGCACCAGCTGATCTCCAGCCGTCAGATGCTTCCAGGCCTTTCGGAAAGCCAAGGGAAGGAACTTCCAGCTCTCAGAGCGTAACTGAGACTTACACACCGTGCTGGCCCTAAAGGAAGAAGATAGCTTGGATTGAGTGATGTCAATAGTTCACTTTCTACAAAGGACGAGTTCCTAGAACTAACTGGACATACTCCACAGGGTGACCTTGGTCGGCCTATAGAGACTAAGGAGGGAACTTCCAAAAAAAAAAAAAAAAATTAGACTTCAAAGACTCAGAGTTCATCTGGCCCACACTTGCATGATTATAAAAGTCACCTGGGTCTTTTATTAAATAACGGAAATTCCTAGGCCCCACCCAGGCCTACTGAATCCTGAGCTCTAAGGAAGGGTCCCAAGAATCTGTGTTTTGTTGTATATTTATTAACAAGCTGCCCAGGTAGTTATTAAGATCAGGCAAGTGGGGAACCCTGACATAAGATAATCATCACCCCCGACAGCTGAGGAAACTGGGTCGGTTAATCCGCTGACTGAGGCACCCAGTCAGGGAACTGGCGAATGTGCGTTTACTGGCAACGTGATGGGGATCACCTAACCCGAATATCACTTTCCCCATCTCTGTGGAAGTAGTACCTGTTTCTTGGGGTTGTTACAAGAATGAGATGAGACACTGTGTAATAGTGATTTCTAAGCTGTAAAGGGCTACTGCAATGTTAGCGTATACGAAATAGCTAAACCAGGATGCAGCCCCGTAGCTCAGGCTCTACCAGTGGGTCTTCAATGCTCCGTTAAGGAAGTATCTTGAACTTCTTTTCCTAAACTAGAAACTCCCTGTTGATTTTGCAGGATACCACAGATCTCTTCTTCTCTGATAGTTTACGGTTTGGTTTCAAAGCGCAAGTTTTCCCAGCCTCACAGAGAGAAAGGATCAGGTTTACAATTACCAGAGGTGGTGGGGGGCGTAGAGGAGGAAGGTGGTCAAAGGCATAAACTTCTGGTCTCAAGATCCGTTAAGTCCAAGGAATGTAATGTACAGCGCGATGACTATAGTCTAATATAGTACACATGTGACAGTTGTTTAGAGAGTCAATCTTGAGAGCTCTTGTCACAAGAAATTTTTTTTCTTTTTTTCTTTCCCTGTATGAGATGATGGATGCTAACGGAATTTATAGCGGCCATCATTTCACAGTCTGTGTAAGTCAGACTAGTCTGCTGCACATCTGAAACTTCCACAGTGACGTGGGTCCGTTACATCTCAATAAAACGTGAAAAATAAAAGCGGAAAGGTCAACCTTTCCATTAAGCATTCTGATGAGCCACTAAGCATTTAGTAACTCTTGAGCAAAGCTGAGACTTACCCCGGTCGTCCCCGTGCAGGTGTGAAATCGAGGCAACTCTCGAGAGGCTGAAGAAACTCGAACGGGACCTCAGCTGTAAAGAGCAGGAGCTCAAAGAACGGGAAAGACGTCTGAGGATGTGGGAGCAAAAGCTGACGGAGCAGTCCAACACCCCGGTGAGTGCTCCCAACAGGGTGGCTCAGCCCCCCACCCCCTATAGAAGCTGTAGCCTAGCGGGGCAGCATGGCAGCCCTCCCCTGGGCCCCCCTCCCCATTGCCACCTCCTCACTTCCTGCCTTCTGCCTGCACGGGAAAGGGGCTGCGTTTACACTCAAGTAGCACGCAGATCTAATTTCAATTAACAGAATGCCAGAAATGTAAAAGAAGAGCTTAGCCTCTTTCTGGCTCTTTCTCTAAGAACTGTTATTGTCAGTGTGTTTGTATATTAGGATCACAAAAATAAAATGCAGTGTATTTTCATACCATCTGTTAGATCCCCAGAACCTGTGCCTAAAGACTGATTAACTCCACAGAGTCCATCAGCAATTAATAAGCATAACGCCGAGGCAGCTAGCTAAGAGTCTTGATGTGGCAGAACTTAACCAAGTCTTCCTCCTAAAAGAAAGCCAACGTAGTGACATATAAGTGACAAGCATTACTAGTCCTCACTTGATTTAGTGTTCTAATCATTGCAGCAAAAGATTGGAATAAGACTTCCCTTGGGACAAGCCTCCAGTATTTACTACACTTAGGAAATACCTTGGTTTTCTTCCAAGTCTTCTGTTTAGAGGAAAATAAAAATTCTTTTTAAGGATGTCACTAGTTCTATATTTAGCTTGTGCCTATATCTCGCCATGATATATTGAAGTCTAGTCAAATTTTAGCATTCTTCCCTATTTTGAATGATTTATCATTTCAGGAATTAAGTATATCATTGGCTTTTTCAGGGTTTTTAATGGGTAACGTTTGTCCACTTTAAAATCACAAGTAATAGTGGGATTAGAGGTAAACTTGTTATGTATTTTAAATTCATTTTTGATAGTTGCTGTGGCAGTCATACCAAAAAAAAAAAAATACTTAAATGCCCTTCCCCTTGTGATCCTCAGAGACCTTTTCTATTTTTAAAAGCCTTAGTCTTCATTAAGCAGCCAGTGCCCAGTTGCAAAGTATTTTCCAGTGTCTAAAGAATAAAATAGTTTTGCCTCCTTTTCCAGTTCATGTGGAGAAGCAACCTGATATCCAGAAAAGGGAAATACAGTGAAGTTAAATGTTTATTATCAGATTTAACTAATTTTTTCCAAAATGACTTTGGCTGTGCAGGGATTTCCAGAGTAAGAACTGAATTGCTATCCATAAGACTGCCATGGGACATTAAAAGGTACCACAGTTTGTAAGTTCAGTCAATTTAACTTGCCTCTCAAGAAGGAAGTCGAGGGAAGTCTCCTGTTCTGGTTGAATTGGGCCCAACCGGCAGACTCAGAAAGCATCACCCTAAGGGTTTGCAAGGAGCACGGCTTCTCCCCCAGCTGAGGGGAGGCAGAAATACAGCTGTCTTCTGAAGGCTGAGAGGTGGTGTTTTTTTTTTTTTTTCTTAAGTACATTGAAATCTTAAGCTCTAAAGCACCACATGCCTTGACTCTTTCTAAATGTAGCACTGTAAGAAAAAAACTTTAAACTACCTATTACAGTATGCCTTAGAATCTTTCTTTGGTTTATTGGCATTAGTTTTGCTAAGAAATCATGGGCTGCCTTGCACACATTATTGCTATTAGTAACATAGTTGTGTAATAAATAATGAAACCACAGGAGTGCTCGGTAGGTTGTATGCTTGCGTTTTAACTCCAGAAAACTTTCTGTAAAGGAACTGCTCTGAAGGCTACCATCTAACAATGGCCAGCATGAAGCATGATCTCAGAGATTTTCTTCCTTTTTTTTTTTTTTTTACCTACGAGGGCTAAGTTTTCTTTCTTACAGTACTTGCTTTTAATGTCTCTTCTGCTTAGAGCTGGTATTTCTGAAGAAAGTTTGTGCTCAGGTATTTTCTAAGTAGGTATTTTCTTTTATCCTTACATCAGTATCTAGTTGGCTTTAAATGAGGTTTCTGAGAGAAAGATAAAATAAACCTTTTTAAAAGGAAGTAGCTGGAGGCTTAGGCTTTCTGTATGTATGTAGCCTCATCTTAATTATAAAAGTTTAACATTTATGTAACTTCATAAAAGATGGAATTACTGGATTTATTTCAAGGAAGGATACTATTTTCTTTCCTGAAATTAAAACATTAGTTGAAGTTATCTGGGAAAATGAATTCTCCCTACATAAATTCGATGTTTTTTTTTTTAAAATGATTGTTGTAGCTTGATGTAAAAATTTTCTTTTCAAAATAAAAACTTATTTGAGAAACATCTGTTGAGAATTTAACGTAATGTGAGGAAGGACCCATGAAATAATAAAATAAATAGCAAGAAAGTGCTCCCTAAGAAACTCTAACAATTGAAAACAAATCTGAAAATCTGGGAAGTTTGACTGCAAGGAAAGTAATATCCTGTTTCCGGTGTTAAAGGATCTAAGCAATTTTTTTCTTCCATATAACCTGTACTTTTTAGCTGAAGCATATGAAGTCCTTACTAACAACTCTGGAAATCTTTTCCTAATAGAGTAAGATATTTTTTAAAAACTCAACTCCAGGGGGCGCCTTGTTGGCTCAGTTGAAGGAGCATGCAACTCTTGATCTTGGGGTCATGAGTTCAAGCCCCACATAGGGTGTAGAGATTATTAAAAAAAAAAAAAAAAAACTTAAACAAAAAAACTCCAATTTAAAAATTAGGAAATTGGCCTTAAAATGTGTATTTATGCCCAGGATGTTAAGGTTACCCCGTATGTTACTTGTATGTTGTTTATCATAAATTTATCAATATTTAAGCAACACCAAAAATACAAGCCTCAATTTGTTTATTCCTCAAAAGAAGAGGCAGTAACACTTTTTAGATCCTGACAATTCTACCTCAAAAATGAATACGATCAGCACTTATGGGAAAAGGTTAGCTGTTCAAAATAATTATATAAGTTAGAAAATAGATGTCAGTATCCACTGGGAGAGGGAATTCCTAGAAAACAAATTCTACTAAAAGAAGGACACTTAGACAATAGAGCAAATAGACAAAAAAAGTGTAATACTGATTTCCTCTCTTCCCAGTTGTCATCTGTATTTACATACTTGTTTATTACTTAAGTATTAGAAACATCTAGAATTTGTTCACAAGTGAATTCCATCATAAGTTGAATAATGAGTATTATATGTGGCTGTAATAAATAATAAATGGTAACTAGTGAATTCTTGACTGGTTTTTAGTTTAGAGTCAAATAGTAATCTAGATAAAAAAAGAGACGTAATGGCCCAGATTTCTATAGAAGGGTATTGACTACTGAACTGTTTTCATGCTTCCTCTAAGCTTTATTCTTTGGTACCAGGTTTCTTGATTTTATTATCTGAGATTTAATCTCTACCTAATTTCTTTTTTTAATTTAATAGTTAGCTAAATGTTTATGTGAAAAATTAAAGTGAAATTGGGAAAAATTAAGTGCAATCCTCAAAACTATTTTTGTTTTAAGTGAAATGAGGGCTTAAAACTTGCAATTTCCTTCCCATTTGAAATTTGGCCTGCTGTGATGCTTTGCAAACTTTTGGTTGTGATTTACTCTATCATTTATAAATTATGGCAAAGAGCTGGAGCCAAACATGCCATTACATAAATTCTCCAATAATTCCCTACATTCGTTTGACTAATCGTTTACCTTCTGTGCAGCACCCACTAATTTTGTGGTATCTGTTTCCTTTATTTAAATTGGTCCTAATTTCTCTTTTTACTTCTGTCCTTTCTTCCCTCATGATAGCTTCTCTTGCCTCTTGCTGCAAGAATGTCTGAGGAGTCTTACTTTGAATCTAAGACAGAGGAGTCAAACAGTGCAGAGATGTCATGTCAGATCACAGCAGCAAGTAACGGGGAGGGCCATGGCATGAACCAAAGTCTGCAGGCCATGATGCTGATGGGCTTTGGGGATATCTTCTCAATGAACAAAGCAGGAGCTGTGCTGCATTCTGGGATGCAGATAAACATGCAAGCCAAGCAGAATTCTTCCAAAACCACATCTAAGAGAAGGGGGAAGAAGGTCAACATGGCCCTGGGGTTCAGTGATTTTGACTTTTCAGAAGGTGACGATGATGATGATGATGACGGTGATGAGGAGGATAATGACATGGATAATAATAGTGAATGAAAGCAGAAAGCAAAGTAATAAAATTGAAAGTGTGTGGAAAAATGAAAGAAACCTGCTATCTCAGTCTGTACAAAAACCAGTAAGGAGGTAGAAAACTGAGCACTGAATTTTTAGGCCAATCACATTTCTATGACAGTCATTTCTTGAATGATTTTACCTTTTTTTTTTTTTTTTTGGTCCTGCTTACAGAAAAATGGGGGGGGGGAGTGGGGGAAATTAAGGCAGAAAGGTATATTTAATGAGTCAGCAAATGTGGTGCCTGATTATAGAAATCTGTGATTCTATTACAATATAGCAGTTTTAACTAATTACATTCTGGCTTTTTTTTTTTTTAAACAAATACTTTAACGTTTGTATTTGATTTGATTTCATTTATTTAATTGCTTAAGAAGACTTACATTTTGAAAAAGCACTCTTACCTCCTGATTCTCCTCTGACACTGATTTTCCTGTAACACACTACATTTTTTTTCCTTATGGTAATACACTGCACTGTCAGAAATAATTGATAGTGACTACAAAATCTAACAATAAAAAAAATTGAGATGAAAGAAGGCTATAACAAATACTTCTTCAGAAATACCGAAACGCCAAGAATTTTCAATACTTAATGGCACAATTACTCACAGTAAAACCTGAGAGATGTTCTCAATAATACACTGGAGGAAGAAATACTCTAATTTGAAACCAACAGCAGATGTTGCAGGCTTTCATACCAGTGCTAGCCCTGGAAGCTTCTGAACAACACACTGTCATCTGAGGCTGAGTTTATAAAAGGAGAAAGAGATGGTCTTAAAGGGCTACTTGCAGACTGATATCAAGTACGGACACAGACCCGCTCTGCACCCCCAGTGGGAAAGGAGCATCCTGGGTTCTAGATATATGTATAGAGGTTTTCAAGAGGGAACTAAAGATTATGAAAGGAATAGCAAAGATAAGTTATACTTACTGAGACAGAAGTATAGGATGAAGGGTCCTTTTTATATCAAATCCAGCCTTCCTGAGTGGTCTTTCTTTGTTTTAACCCTGACTCAGCCATGCCGGTGTTAAACGGAAGTAAATGTAGGTGCCGCTCCGAAAACCTAGTTCGCCAGAGAAATATTCTCAGAGTGTTGTATTTGTCAAAGCTTGTTTAAACTATAAAACACTGATTAAAAAAAAAAAACCCACTACAAAACATTGTGGGTGTGGGTGTGTATATATACACACACATCAGACATCACACAGAAAGGCCAAGGGACAAAAACTTTTTTTCAGCCTGTATTGGAAAGAAGTGCCATTCATTTGACTATTACACTAAAATACCTCTGGTGGTTCTTTCTGTGGGAAATTTAAGGAAGGATATCTTCACAGATATTATCTAATACTATTTCTAAGTATATTCAGTCATAAAAAGCCTCTCGAAAGTTGAAACATGACATGTTTCTAATACCTATTAACAGCTGAAAAATATCAGAGTGATCAGTACTCTGTGCCAGCTTTATTTGGAGAAAAATAACTATTAAAATGTTCCGGGTGTGAAATGTAGAACAGCCTATATACCACAAAGTGACAAAGAACCTGGAGTCAAATTAGGATTCAAAACTGCTGTGCAATCTGTTAAAAATTATTTAACCTCTGTGTGTCTGTCTGCTCATTTCTGACATGGGAATAATAACAGGACCCACTTTGAAGGACTGTTGTAAGGATTAAGTAAAAATAATACATGTAAAGCACTTAACACAGTACCAGGCCCATGGCAAGTGGTCAGTTAATGTTAGCCAGTGAAAAGATACTAAAAACAATAAGTAGTTACAGTAACCTGGAAAACTAAACTATCACTTTCAAGTCATTCTTGTTGAGTAGCAGGAATTGGAAGTTAAAGTAGAAAAGTTTTCGGGAAAGACAGAAGAGAACATTCTTTGAATATAAACTATATTGACAAATTTAATCTTTTGCTCTTTGAAGACTACGTACCTGAGGTATTGCCAGGCCCAGCTACCACCCGCAGACGAGGTAAAAACAGAATAGGCAGACCTTTCCCCTAGGAGATGGGTTCCCTAGGAGCCAACGTGGCACGCCTCCTGTCTGTGCAAACACACACACACGTGCTCACCACGAGCTAGTGCTGGCAGCACCCAGGCACGAACACATACAGACCTCCTGTCTGTGCTCAGCGCAGTCTTGCTCCCTCCCTCAAGCTGAGCCCCTCAAGCAGAACCTCTGGGAGCAGGGCAGAGGGATGGTTTCCAACTCTTGACTTCGTGGCATGTCTGAGTCACTGTGGTCTGGCAACCTGGAGGAGAGAGCCAGAGAGGAAGCAGTTTAAAAGCCTCTTGCACATCTTTCGGGGTGAAGAGAAAGTCAGCCGTTGTGCAGATACTCCCTGAGCCCCCTGTCTGTGCCGGGTACTGTTCCAGGGCCCAGCTAGAGGGGAGCGCTTGCGCTCACAGAGCATCCACGCCAGAGAGCGGAGCCTGACATCAACAAGACAAATGCCTCGTGTAGTAGTATGTAAACGTTTGACAAGTGCATGCTGAAAAGGGGAGCGGGGAAAGAGGATCTCTCTCTCTCTCTCTCTCTCTCTCTCTCTCTCTCTCTCTCTCTCTCTCTCTCACACACACACACACACACACACACACACACGGGAATGCTGTGGAGTTTACAGTGTGGGCAGAGAAGTCTACACTGATGAGGGGTCTCTTGGCTAATTTTGGGATCTGCCCACTTTACGTAAGAATATAAACCCTGTCTCTCATTTAAGAATCATCATCAACAAAATCAGAACATATAAACAGAAGGAAACTGACATTTTTCTTCATTTACATATAAGCCTACTGTAATTACACATAAAGTTTGGGTGCATAATAAAAGTAGCCAATTAGGGCAAAAGAGAAAGATAATAGGACTCTCTCTACTCAGACTGAGGTTTACCATTAATTAGGTACCATTTCCCCAATCTCTCAAGTGCTGCCACTTTCCTCACCAGTATTCCTGAGACCGTCGTAGCTCAATACTCTACCAAGAAGAAACCTCAGGAATTTAGGGTACAGCAGAATTGAAAGCCTCAGCCATAAGCTTGAAATTGTTCTCTGCCTGGAATTCTGTCGTGATTACCACACGGCACTATCTTCCCTCTCTTCCAAATCAGTGTCTTTCTACGGTTTTGAACATCCCTGAAGTCTGAATCGTATAAACAAAATTTTCAAGCGGTCTCTATCATCTGTGAAGATGATTTAGAAGACTTTAGGACTCTATTATTAGTTTTGTTTTCAAAAGAACTATTTGTTACATAGAATTTCTAAAGGTGATGTTAATTGTGCAGGGTCTAATTCACTTCTCAGATCAGTTTTTGAAATGGCAAATCCTTGATGCTGGATGTATTTCCAATTACTTGACTTACAAGAATGTACATTTATAAAGAGAATAAACACGAAGCAAGCAATTGAAAGATTCAAAATGATAACTGAAACTCTGCGGTAGTAATTCTCAGAGCCACACAACTGAAAATGTAACTACTCTTTTTCATCTTTTTGTCTGTATTCATAAAGCCCACCATACAGAATTTGAGCACACCCTACCAGCCACTCTCGTCTGGGGCCCCCAGTGGTGGTCGCGAGTGCCGGGGCAGAGTCTGGGTCCTCACGGGGACCGGGGTGCGCCTAGCGCCCTGGCAGCCGCACCCAGTGAGGAACTCCATCCGCAACACCAATGCGCTGCCCCTCCTCCCCTCACTGAGAAACTTGCTAAACCTGGCAGTTCTAGATTCTCCATCTCATTCCACACACCCCCCCCCCGCCCTAAACAAACTTGCTCAAGTCAAAAGATACAGTTTCAAAATGACAACTACTATACAATCGAATTGTATAGGTTGGTGACTTAAATCCCCACTTGTGGAAAAATGGTTTCTTTCCCCTGGTGGAAACTTTATAAAACAGCAAAGTCTACCTGGGGGAGGGGCTCACTCTCCTCTATTACACTAATTCCAAAATAAATAAAACAAACACATCCCTGAGGGAGCTACGGTTCTGCAGAGCAGCCAGGTTAATTTAAAAGGACCCTCTGTTGAAGGAAGATCACATTTTAATATTGTACATTTCATCACCCAGGGGAAGGGGTTGAAGGCACAGAGCAGCACGCTTGTTTGGGATGCGCTGGAAATGTTGAGGGCCAGCGTTCAGCCAGTGATTTTTAACAGGCAGCAAATTTGTTAGACTTCAGCAACAGCTGAGGTATTCAAACGGATCCCCATTAAAATCAAGGAATCAGAGGTGAGATGGCGGGAGAGAGCCAGCGTGCCTTCTCACGGCTCTGGGATGTGTGGAACTTTAGTCCTCCCCCTGCTCGCTGGAGTTAAACTGATACTTTTCTGGTTTTTGCTAACACTGGACTCGTTGCGGGCCTGTTAGAATCAGCAGTGTCTTACCACGCCACGTTCGTAATAGGGCAGCATTTTTCTATAATCAGGCACCTTTGCAGCTTTGGAGTCAGGCTGTTTCCCTGTTCCGGCTTTAAGCGTGGCCAGAGAGAAGAATCTGGTCTGTTCTTTGGATTGTGGCACAGCCAGCAAGCAGTAGCATTTCTGCAATGGAAAACGAGTGCGCAACCGGGAAGCCAGAGGGGTAGCGGGGTTCCCCTGGGCTCAGCCGGGTTACGTTCTGTGGCCTGGGGTGGGGGGGGGGAAGCTGTTGGGCATGTGATTACTGACTTTACAACTAGTGTTTCCAGCACCTACATTAATTATTTTATATGATGTGCAGAATAGTTTATCTTTTAACGTCAGGTACAGTACAGTGCACAAATTGCTTTTGCACTCTTTTAAACAATTTTGTACTAAATAATAGAAAATATTTATATTCTTTGAGTGTGCGCTTTGAATAGAGGATGGCATTATCACTTTTTTTTTAACAAAACCTTTTTTCCTCAACTACTCTATTACAATGTTATTCTGAGCAAATCCTATGCCAAATATCGTGTATAATGTTTGTATGGACGATTCCATTTCACTCGTGTGTGGTAAGACTGCTCAGCTATTGATTTCGTAGTTGGAATTTGATATTCCAGCACGGAGTCCACAATGTATTCAGAAATCTAAGTTGGTGTCATACATTTCATTTTGATGTGAACTTTTCTCTGCTTTTCTTTGTTTTAAGACTCCATTTTGCAATAAACGTTTTGACAGTAAATCCCTTTGTTATGTGTTGCTGTGTATATCCGATCTTTGTTAGACTGGATTCCCAACATCCTTGGAAGAAATCACTGTCACACACATGCACACAAATGTGAGCTTTTCTCTCCCGAAATCAGTTGGGTGTAAATAACGAATCTGTAAAGTGATGGGACTGTCATGAGGTGGATTTTTTTTTAAACCCCCAAAGAATGAAAGTCTTAAAGCTCACCCTACAGCAGATACACTGACATGCTAAGAAGGTACACAGAACATAAAGGAAATGGTAAACCACAGTGTGGCTGGAGATCATTAACTCTTACCCCCGATCTTACCAAATTCAAACTGTCTTGAAGCAGTGCCTGACTCCAGGCTTCCTCTCACTGATCTCTGCAAGCCTGGAGCAGGAGGGACTAGCAAACCAGGTATGCCTCTTCCTTGGAGTCATCCTGAGCCACTATCCGAGAACTCTTCCCCTCTCCTTTGGACCCTAAAACCAGGTATATTGGTTTTGATTAGTTGTTACGCTTACAACTCTTATTTAAGAAATACTTATTGATCTATATTGTATAGCACACCATTTGGGGACTGTATACAAACCCAAACACTACACATCCCCCCATGCCCCGTAGAGGCTAGCCTTGATGCAGGGGAATCGCTCTGTAACTCAGCCTGTTGGTCCTTGACCTCTTCAGAAAAGTTCCTTATTTCACACTGGTTTCCGTGATGGGCAAAGGGAATGACACGTTTCTGCAGCTGTATTCAGCTGCCCTGTGAAGACACCAGACCTGTCATGTATTATCTGTGATCAGATTCAGTTTTAGCTTTTCTTCAAGTCATTTTCCTTTCTGCATCATTGAAGCAGGTGAGTGCATGTGACGATTCCGACACATGTCAAGTATTTCAGAGGAGAGGGCCAATCCTGAGGGAACGAGGGCACATGGGCACATACAGAATAGCAGTGATTTATACCCTTGCAACTTAGCCATGATATTCAAACGCTACACATTCAAATACATTGTAACTTGTGGGTTCGTTTTTTTTTTTTTTAAATCCACTTGGTTCCCTAGAGATGTTAACCATTGCCAGAGAGAATTTAAGCATTTTAAGCAAAGCTGTTAAGCATTTCCCTTTATCCTCTAACATGTGTGCCCTGCGTCCAGTGCTCCGATAAGGCAAACATGCCCACCTTCCCTCCTCTCTGCTACACCACTGCCAGTGTTTGGACTTCTTGCTTCTCCTCGCCCAGAATAACTTCTCTGTTCCTTGCCCTACAGTTCCCAGCTCAAACCACCATGCCTTCCCTCCCCCATCTTAGTCTATGAAACCCTCGCTTTTCCCTGGTAAACCCACAGGCACTGAATTCTGTACCAGAGAACTGAGCATTTTAGTTGCTGTACCTTGTAGTTGTATTCATTCAACAAACGGTGCAACAAAAATTTACCAAGGTTGTATGCCAGGCACTCTGCCAGGCAATGAGTAAACCGGCATGAAGGTAGCCTTGAACTCCATCTATAATCCATATCTTTTTCACCCCCAATTAAACGAAAAACTGCTTGAAGGGAGGGGCATACTTTTCCTAGCTGGGATTTGAGCATGTGAGTTCAAAATATTTGCAGATTAGAAGGATTAACTCACCCACCCTCTGATTTTTAGAGTAATAGTAAAAGCAACCAAATTCAATTTCTTTTTTTCAACTCATTCACAAAAAAATACCTGTAACAAAGGTTGAAAGACACTTTGCCATGTTATGAGCAATCCAACCATTCTGGTGAGATAAGTTAGTTAAGGCTAATGGCTATGGAAAACTTTTTCATTCAAGACCCAGGACACACCAGTTTTTCTCAGATCATGTAGGTATGTCTCATTTAATCTATGGCCATGGACATATATTCAAGCAAGAAGCTCTCTGGCTTTGAAAATGATGCAGGCCAAAGTTCTTTTGCAAAGTTGCCTTTCATGTCTACACCTGATAGGGAGGTTAGTTGAGTTTTCCTTACAGCAAACTCTGCAACCGGGGTTTCCTGGGACAGAGTCCCATCTCACTTGTCCTTCTTCATCCATGGGTCCTAATATTTGGTTAATGCAAGTAAGTCATTTGCTTAAACGCTTAGAAATTCTCCTCTAAGAAGCAGCTTGTAAATCATCTGATCACCAAAGGGTTGCTTTGGAATTTTCCTTAATAATCATATGATCCTCATGTTGACTGGGGATTCCAAGGGATGCTCTGTTATCTGGCAAACGTCAGAAACTCCTTAACTGCCAAGCCCCATTGCACAGTGGGAAGTGTGTGCGCAAGTACCGAGAGCACAATCTCAAGATCTACGGTCCCGCTGCCACAGCTCACCAAGTGCAAGGAATTGTTGCAGAGAAGCTGGTGCCGGTGGTTGGCTTCTGTGGGGACGATGCTTGGAGCACTGAGAAATTCCCCATAAGGTCAGGAAAGGGGGTTACCATCGAACGTAACCTGTAGGAGGAACCAAGCCAGAGCAGCGGCCGAAAGCTAAAATGGGAAGACAAGGGATAAACCAAAAAGACAATGATAATATTGCTTTTGTTTTTCACTGCATTCATATTTCCCATGCAGCTGCTGCCCTCCTTTGAGATTGGCTCATGGACTGAAGACGACGTGGTAAGCCGGCTTCTGTTAATGCCTCATTTGGCCCGGGCAGGCGGTTCAGACATTTGTCCACAAGTTGCAGATGCAGCCAGAGGGGTCTGGGCCTTAGGAAAATCTAACTAGGAGAAGTTGACAAATTCCTTGTTTTTCTATTTTTAATGCAGTAATGATTTAAAATAAGGCCTCAAGAGCAAAGCAAGTATCTCTTCAAATCTTACAAGAGGATTCCACCTCCCTATTTGCTCTGAAAGGTATTCCAGAATACTGTCATGAATACCAAGGACAATGCTCAAGGGGTGATCCAGAATACCAAGTGAACATATGTGAAAAAAAAATTGATCTTAAATTTTCCTAAAACACCAGGGATGGACTTGAAACACAGCGGAGAAAGATCTGGTAAAGGCAGTGCTAGGTGGGATTCTGCAGAACTCGGTTTCTTACCTACCTCTGGCCTGTTTGGAAGTGACAGGTTCATCTGCACCCTGGCATTCCCAAGGAGGAATGGCCACGAGCTCCCAGACATTCTCTGCAGCTGGAGCCAGAGGATGAGGACAGAAATTATTTAAGTCCAAAGGAAGTTCTAGACCTTACACTTGGGTAGAAACCCTAAGAGCAATACTCCTTAGGCTGTTGCATCTCTCTGTTTCTTTAGTGAAAGGTCCAGAGAGTTCTTGATCAGAGACTTCAGGGGCTTATGCCTGTTCAGGTCCACTTTATATGCTTAAGGTATCATAATATAAAAAACAGCTACAATGCCAGCCTTGGAAAGCCCCCACCCCAGGAAGAGACCAGATGCCACAGTGTATAAACTCACTACTAGAAACTCTCAGGAAGGTCTGTTTACCTAACTCGACCTGGTTTCTGGACTGGGGCATTTTCCTTCCTGCCCACTGTATTCTGGTGAAGTAAAACTGCTTTTGACATTAGCTAACTTCTTTGGCTTATAGTATAGGGTGAGAAAACTTGGCACCACTTGTGTCCCATTCACCGGGCCTCCTTGACTAAAGTTCCCACCAGCCCTGCTTAACAAGGAAAAAGAACTTAGGATCTCCTTTACTCATGGGCCTGGATGGAATCTCTTTATCCCCAGCTGCAAAGTTGGCCCATCTCATTTGAGAAGAAATTTTTTATTACATATATATGTATTTAAGATTTTATTTATTTGACAGAGAGAGACACAGTGAGAGAGGGGGGAAAAAGCACTGAGCTCTAACAGCTATTTTTAGTCTTTGCTCTGAGGTCGAGTGGTTTTCAAGCCATGTAAATAAAATCCCAGGGTCAAGGGCTCCCCAGAGAGTTGCTGGGACTGGGTCTGGCCTCCCTTCCATCTATGTGAGAGGCTACCGGTAAACACGTGCCAAGTGAAATTCAAGGGCTGAGGGTCACTGGGCCCAACTTCATTCTATACAGGAAGCTCCCAGCTGTAATTTGTCTTGGGCCACATAGCTACTTCCTGACCAGGCCTAGAATACAGGGCGCATTCTGCCCACTCCTCTGTCCACCGCGGTGCGGTCCCTGTTCCTCATACAGTTCCCGGGTAAACCAGTACCCCTTGGCAGCCCCGGGGACCACCAGCATGTGAAGAGAAAAATCATTAGAAGAACCGTCTTGAAGGATTTTTTTTAAATCTCCCAAATACGGAGGAAAGCCAACCTTCCTTTAAGTGTCCCAAGACTTCCACACGGAGGGCTATCTGCTCCTTGAAAGCTTAGAGTTTTAAAACCATAAAGAGAATGTCTTTCATTTTACCTTTGTGGGTGAGTCGCAAAATTACAGCTGTTTTAATCTATTGAAAAGTGCGTTTTACTGTGACGTCTGGCCACTGACCATGTGTGAATCTTGAAAACCATATATGTCCTCTCTTTCACAGTATTTTTGGGTTCAGCAGCTCGTCAGAAAAGGCAAGTGGAATAACTTAACCTTCTTAATTCATGCGGTTAACTTTGCTCTGGACAGATTTCATCTAATGTTCTGCCTTCTGGTCCCTTCCTTCAGGGGACTCTTCAGCAGAGATGAGCATATATGCAAGCTTGTTCAAGGAAAACAACATCACAGGAAAGCGACTACTGCTTCTGGAGGAAGAAGACTTGAAAGACATGGGCATTGTCTCCAAGGGCCACATCATTCACCTGAAGGTACCTCAGAGAGGGAGGACATTTGGTCAATGATCCTTACTGAGCACCTACCCTGTAGCAGACCGAGTCAGGGGCTGAGGACACGCACACGAACACACTGGCTCCCCTACTCCCTCCTCATAGTCCAACAGCAAAAGGGTTAACACCGGGCACAGCAGAAGTCGCCTAGATACACCCGCATATCGCTCCGTGGCCTCAGGAAACCTCCAGTCTAGTAGAGAAGATAGGTAGGTGTTAATCATGCAGGAATGGTCAAACGACAGCTGTAGGAAATGCCACAATGGAGAAGTGAGGTTGGGTGAGGGAAGTCTTCTGCAGAGAAGTTAAGGAGGAGAGCTGAAGGACAAGAAGGCGTGAACCAGGTGAAGGCGATGTGGGGGGAAGAGGTGTTCTGGGGGTAAGGCACTGCCTGGGGGAAGGCCGTGGTGTGGGAGAGAGCTTGGTGTGCCAGAAGACCCAGAAACATGGCAGTGGGGTCCCTGCAGAACTGCCATCCCCCCAGGAGGCAAGGAGGCGACTTTGTTTAAGGCCAGCGGGGCTAGGTACCCCCAGGAGTCCCTAAGGATGCTGGACCCTTCCACAGGCTGGGCGGACGCTAAGCCACCGTAGCACCTCACATTGTGGGGACACGACTTCAGTCTGCTGTGTAATTCTGACCTGGACCTGACACCACCACATGGGGATGTCGTCCTTCATTTTCTCAGGAAATCCTAACACGTCCCCTCACACCGAAGTCTCCAACAGTTGCAAAGCTAAACCTGTTCTTGCTGTTGCCTTTATTATTTATTTTAATTTTTGTAGTTTAGCAACCAGATCTGTTTGTTTTGTCTTGTTCTTTAGTTACTCAAACCAGATAATTGCTGGCATCGGTGTGGACATTGTTATGTCAGAGGTCTGTTTCGAGAGAGATCTTAGGATAAAATCCGTTTGTTCCCCGAACCTCCTCAACCCCAGTGTGGGCAGATGGAGGAGTGGACACAGGTTGGAAAGAAGAGAAATCAAAGAAGGAAATGTAGAAAAAGCAGCTTCTTAGCCGAACCCACATCTCACCAAGTCTCTACCAACATACCAGCTACTTTTCCCTTTACTTCGGTTGGAACCACCGATGTGGCCTTTCTAAAGAAATTCCCTCTGAGGTCCAAAGAGAACCCATCTACCTCTGTTTGGTGGGCTCTGGGCCCGTGCAAGGAATATCTTTACAGCCCCTCAGCACCTGCTGGGTGATGCCTTAGCCTAAACCTCACTATCATTTCCCTCTTAGGATATGGGTAGGAAAACTCATGCATAAACATACATCTCAGAGGCTGGCAAGTAATTTAATCTTGACCTCTAGGTGTGGGCACGTCCATCTTGAAAAACTAAGCTGGCTTAGACGGGCTGCAGTAGGAAAAATTATTTTCTCTAGTGCAGAGAAGTTTCAGGGTTCCAACAGAGCAGTGTGGTAAATCTTGTCCTACTTGGCAGAAGACAGATAAGATGCTCCCATGTCCCCTTCCCCTCTGTGGTCTTTGATAAAGGACCCAACATTTCCTTAACGAGCTGTCAGGAGGAAAAGGGGTGGACAAGCTGCACATCACAAAACCATAGTGATTTCAATATCCTGAGTTGGCCTAAACAAAGTGCCCCCTCCGTGCTGCTTGGTATCATCAGGGCAAGCAATGGCCAAACTTACTATTGTTCAACAAAATCTGGGAATGTCTACTCAGGGCAAGACTGGACCTGTGCACAGAGAAGAATCCTGCCCTCGAGGAGTGTACGTCCCAGACAAGACAGAAAACATGTACATACAACTTCTCTTAAGAGTCTTGGCAGTTGGGAGCAAAGGAGCTATTCTCTCCCTCTGCTTGGGAGGGGCCTTGGGGGGGGCGGCGAGAGTGGGGTGGACCTGGAGTGGGGTGGACCCTTGAGCTGGATCTTGGAGCAGGGCAGATTTTGAAATGTAGACAGGAAATGTAGACAGGCAAGAACGTGCATCCAGACAGAATAAGGAGTTAAGAGAGAAAGAAACAGAAGAGAGTGTAAGGGGACAGAAAAAACGGGTCCAATGAAAAAAGCAAGAGGTGACTCTGTCTGATGGAAGCCTCAGTTGGGGGGCAGGGGGAATGGCCTCAGGCCACAGAAGTGGAGGGGAGGCAAGGCCAGACCCTGGGCAGCTCAGGGCTCTGGCCAGGGGTCTGGAGTTTGACCTGCTCTGGGGAGTACTGGAAGTTTTGAGAACTGACATGTTTTAAAACTTTGCTTCTGGAAGTTGTAGAATGGATTAGAAAGAGGCTGGGTTTTGAAAGACGAGTGCAGAGGTTATGATACAAAATAATAAGTTAGTGTCATGAAAACGGGAATAGAGAAGGGAAGGATGCCACGGGGAAGAGATCTGTTTGCAGGTTCAAGGAGGAAAGCGTAGTGAACACACACACCGAGACACGGAATGACATCAAACCCGCCCTGCGGGGTGAAGGAAACCGGACACAAAGGTCACATGTTGTAGGGTTCCATTTACATGAAATATCCAGAAAATAGGTGAATGCATCGAGATGGAAAACTGATTAGTGGTGGCCAGGGACTGGGTGGAGGAGGCAATGGGGAGTGACTATGAATGGGCGCAGGGTCCCCGGACGTTTTGGAACTAGACAGAGGGAGTGGCTGCACAGCACGGGGAAGCTACGGAACGCTGCTGATTCAGCACACTTCAAAATGGTTATTTAATGGTAGTGAATTTCACCTCGATAAATAAATAAAAAGAAGGAAAGCACAGCTGCACATACACGCCCGACCATGTACAGTCTTCCAGCTGGGAAGCTTTCTCTCTCTGATGGCCGATGTGCCTTCAGGAATGATGGCTGTGGCAAGGAGAGGTCACAGGAGGCTGGGTAAAGAGGGTTACCCACGCAGGGAGGAGGAGGAGGGAATGGTGTCACAGATGCCGAAGGTCGAGAAGCTTTATAAAACAGAGTCTAATGCTGCAGGGAAGCCAAGAAACACACACATAGAGAAAAAGCCCTCCTTGGAAGCAGTTAGTTGGGGTGGGGTCAGGGCAGTGTGCCCAGCTCGTGAAGTAGAGGGTCTGCCTTGAGCTCCGAGAGAAGGAGCAGGCCAGTTATCCGTGGGGGTACCCGAGACCGGCCTGGAGCTCACGGCTGAGAAGGCACATGGGCATGAGGACTCTCCGTCGGGGTGGGGGGGGGGGGGGNTGGCTGTGTTACTGGCCACACGTAGGGGGCTCAGCCAACATGTGACTCTCCACTAAACTCAACTGGGTCATGGGTATGTCTGACAAATAAGCTTATATGACAGAGAGAGGTTAAGGGGAAAGGATGATGGAAGCTTGCTCTGGGAGCTCCTGTATCCAGTCACGGGGATGGGAGGGTTAAATAATGCTTTGAGCTGGGCCTCTGGGGCTAGGACACCAGGTGAATACCTCCAGACTAAAGGAGCCCTCCTGGTACCTGTCAGACATTTTACACAGACACACAGACACACACACAGACACACACAGACAGACAGACACAGACACAGACACACACACACACACACACACACACACACACACACACACACACACACACACACAGGGCATGTGCCCACCATTCTCTGCTCTTTCACTAAGGAAAGCACAGTCATTTCTGCGTACTTGCTCAGAGAGACTCTCAGCCCTTAAATGGCGGGTCATGAAAGCGAACCTTCCTTCTGCCTACCCTTTTGCCACGCGGTTGTCCCTTTCAGCCCGGCTCAGCATCCTTCTCCCTGGGCCCGGAAGCCTTCATGTGGAGGGGCCGTGTGGAAGGAATAGGCTGAATATCCAGAAGTGTTCATTACATTGTCAAGTGTCAACAGCTTTCATTTCGCTTTGAAAAATGCATCTAATTTTTCTCACATTGGCACTTTTTTTTACTCTCTACGTGATATGTTCAGTTCGCAGAAAAGCTGGATTATACCTGATGTGTATTAAAAAAATCATAATTTAAATTGTCCTCCTTTCCTTTAAGAGTTCTTTGTGCTTCATTGGGGGAGGGAGTGTCGGACACACACCCATAGAAGAGCCCTTACAAATGCAGTAAACCCTTTAGCGAGATTTCAGCCTTGAGGAAAGTCTCTGGTGATATATTCATGTTCTTTGTTGTTTTCCCACAGTTACTCAGGGCGACAAGTACATTCTGTACCCTAGAACATTAACTTGTCACGAGTATACTCTCTACCAGGGTTTGAAGAATGGTTTTATTTATTGTGTAGTCTGAGATTTCACATCTTTAAAATATCTTCCTGTTCCATTAAATAATTACAAACTACCTATAATACTTTGAACCATCACGTTTAGTCTCCATAATGGTGGACAGTAACATCCCCAAGATATTTTATGGGCTACATAAATAAAGAATGCCTTTATATGTGCACAATAATTTTAATCCTCTTGTGGCACTATCGGATCATTAATAAAGTCATATGTTTTTTGTTCCTTTTTTTTTTTTTTTACAGTCGGCCATTGAGAAATTAACCCACGATTACCTCAACTTGTTTCACTTCCCACCACTAATTAAGGTAAGGTTTTTTTTCTTACCGAAAATGTGCCATTTTATTGGTATATGCACCTGCCACATCCACACCTAGATTTGCCATGTCGGGAACTGTCGTTTGAAGGGAAATTTAATCATTATCTGTCTAACAAAAGGCCCTTTGAGTGAAGCTTAGGATGTGCTTTATAAATTGAACAGGCTTGATTCCTGGAAGTTGAAATATTAACAATATATTCGTGATAAGAATAACACATGTCACCTTAGTGGCTGGGGGATATAAGTACTAACACTGTAGGTTAGTACAGTGGCCTCCCACCTGCCTCCGGAGACCTTTGTCCCAACAAAGGTGTCCCACCTTTGTCACTAAAGGAATTCACACGCTAGGGCTCTAGGTTATCACCAGCACTGGGGGGAGGTGGGGGGGGCTTATTGTCTGAATGATATGTTAGCATATTTGACGTATTATTTTGAATATAGTCTAAAGGTAGGTGACCTATTTTGTTATACAATTAGTAGATATTTGCAATTAATACACAGACCTCTGCTTGCTCACTAACTATTGTTTTCCATCTCTAAGCTCCTGAAGGTTCATTCTGTTCCTCTGCTTGGCCCTTCCTCGTCATCTGCTCTAGCAAGCACACAGCCCCTCTCTGGGAATAGCTTGCAAACATCTTGCGTGTTAAGAAACCCTCCGAGCAAAGTCTCCTAGTGCCCCTTTAGGTGTGAAGTGCATTTCTAGGGTAAAACTGCACAGTGCAAGATGTACTGTAAAACCCTGTAAGACGGTGACATTTGATTTGTAGAGTGTGAATCATGTGGAAATGTTCTCAAAGGCCTAAGATGTCATTTCTCTTGCTTTAAGTAATTGTAATTTGGAGCTTAATCCAAAATAACCGAATGTGAATCAGTATGTTAGAATGGAAACACTAGCACCGAGAAATCATCTCTTTTATATGAGAAGGAAAAGTAAAAACACAACATACCGTCTAGAGTAAATGGTGCTGGGTTTTTCTGTTTTAGGACTCAGTAGATGAACCTAAAGAAAATGAGGAAAAAATTGTGAACCTTGAACTTGTTTTTGGTTTTCACTTGAAACCAGGAACCGGCCCACAGGTAAATCACATCTTAAATCCTTCGGATGAATTTCAGTCTAATTTACTCTTTTTCCTTCTCAGAACTCTATGATTTCATACACCTTTCTCCTGCCCTCAACCAGTGAACAATTCAATTCTGGGTAAATTTATGGGCTTCATAAAATAGAATTTGGTTGAAAAGCTGCTAGCCACCTATGTAAGCCAGTCTTGGAATCTTACTCTTGTTCAGTGGAAGGGTTCTGTGTAAGGCCGCCCAAACTATCAAGGAAACTCACAGCAAAGCTTGGGGGTAGGGTGGGGGGGGGGGTCGGGGCATATCTGAGTGATCACGCTGCTGGGCTTAAAGCATCCCATCTTCCTGTTTGTTTTAGAATGCTGAGAGCGAAACGACACCGAGAGTAGAACTGTAGGCAATACAGAACCCCAAGTTATCAGCTCAAAATAGGCCAGCAGGGCATCTGACCAGCACTCACTCATCAGGCTCTCTCCCTTTATATTAATTTTAGAATATGGCAGTTATTGGACTCAGGTGGCAGATGAACTGACATCACCACAGGTCTAACTTACTTTGGATTGCCCTACGTAGGTGGTCATGACAGATAACCTCTACTCACTGACCACTTACTGTGTTCCAGGCATATGGTACTGAGGAGTAGGTGCTGCTTCCCCCCATGTTAGACATGAAGGACCTGAGTCTCTGTAGGGTCAGTGACTTACCCCAGGATTAGTGGGCTAGCAAGCCGCAGAATCGGGATTTGCCTCTGGGACCCCAGAACCAAGCTCTCACCTGCTGCACCAACTGTACCTTTCCTTTGAGGCAGACAAGAGACCTTGTGCGTACAGCTCCTTACAACCCCTGGCCCTGGTGGGCTCATGCAGGCACAGCTGGCCCATGGGCCCGCCACCGATCACACCTCGCTTCTCCCAGGCTATTCCTGAAACCAGCGTTTGGGAGTGACTGGAAATGGTTGGAAGGGGTTGAGTGTCACCCAGGGCTTCAAAAGATATACTTTCTAGACACCGGACAGAGTGTCCTGCCTGCGCCTGCGGGTCTAGTCGCACTTTTGCTGAATGGAAATCTTCTCCTCCCGGTCTGGCCACAGAAGCCGGCTGAGTAAAAGCTGCTTTGACTCCAGGTTTCTTGTATATTGACACTTTCCTTTCTTTCTGTGAGTGGGTCACTGTCTGTTCGTCCCTGTCATTAGAAGCAGGTACAGAAAGTGGGTTAGAAGAGTCAGGTCCTCTCCCTCCAACACCAACCAGGTGCCCTTCTCACCCTGAGATTCTGTAAGCTGTGGGCACTCCCAAGTCCATCTGATGGTAAACAAATTACATATTTTAACCAGCCTTCTTTAACATCCTCAACTCCAAGGCACTCAGGATTCTTTGTTTAAACCATCTTATGGCTTGTAGGTAGTGAAAGAGGAGGGAAGAATTTTCTTGAGAGAGACTTGTCAAAAGCAGTCTCAACCAAGAAAATCATTTTCAGTTAAAGAAATGACTTGTTAATGTGGAAAACTAAAAAAATCCATCTTTTTGTAAAAACTTGGATGGTATAAATGATCTTTGAGACCAACAGTGGTCTGTTTTTGGCCACGATCGTTGTAGACTTCTTGAGCCAAAGGTTTTCACAAGGCATAACATCACTGCAATTTTTGTCAGGCTGCTGATACTTGATCATGCCTTCAGAGTAACAAGTTCAACCATGCATTCAGCAGACATTTACTGAGGACCTGGCTCTATGTGAGATGGCCAGAATACAAAATCAAAAGGCATAGTCTCCGGCTTGCAAGGAACCCATCACTGATGGGAAGAAATAGGCAAGATCAATGAATGGCTATAGTAGAGAATGACATTTTTTTTTTTTTTTTAACATCAAGCACATCATTCAATGGAAGCAACTGGATGTGCATTGAAAGCAGATGCAGAAAGGGGTCAAAGAGGATCTGAAGGTCTTTTTGGTAGAAGTGAGGCTTCAACTAAACTTTTAAAACCATCAGGAATTATTCGGTAGGGAGAGGACATGGAAGGCAAAAGGAATAGCATATGTAAAACCTCAGAAGCCCAAAGCCACGAACACACAGGGAGCTTTCTTTGGGCTCATGTCTATGGGACCTCACAAGGTACCTCAAGCAGCACGGCCCTGGGAAAGAATGAAGCGGGTAGACTCGTGGTGAGAGTTAAGGCCAGACTGGTGGCTGGCAACCAGTAAGAGGTATCCTAGGTGCTAAACCAAGGAGTTTGAAGAGTTTTAAGCAACAAGGAGATGGGATCAGATTTCTGTGTTTAAAAGATCTCTCAGAAGCACAGGGGAGGAAGAACCGGAAAGAACTGGGCTAACGTGAGAAAGATGGGGGGCGGGAAATGCTGACAAGCAGGTTAAAGGGGATGAGGAGAGGAGGTGATGGCAGTGCCATGGGAGTGCCAAGAGTCCAAAGGCTGAGATGAAACTGATCACCTGCAGGAAATGGGATGGGGGAGGAGGAGGGAGCCAGGATGGTCCCGAGGTTTCCAGTGTGGGCAGCTGGACAGAGGAGGTTATGATGTAATCAATCAAGAGTGAAATGTGTGAAGTGGATGTAATGTCATGGCTCCAAAAGAATAAAGAAGTGACTGGGATGGATGAAGTCAAACAGGAAAAGCTTTTTTGAAAGGGGTGAGTTTTGAAACAAGGCTTGAAGATGTTCATGGTCATTTGCAAATAATTTCCTGAATATAATAGTTAAAGCTTATGCTTTAGAGAGACGACTTCTTTCGAAAGAGCTCAGGTTTTTGGGTTGTTTTTTTTTTTAAGATTTTATTTATCTTTTTGACAGAGAGAGATACAGCAAAAGAGGGAACACCAGAAAGGGGAGTAGGAGGGGGAGAAGTAGGCTTTCCCACAGAGCAGGGAGCCTGATGTGGGGCTCGATCCCAGGACCCCAGGATCATGACCTGAGCCGAAGGCAGACACTTAACGACTGAGCCACCCAGGCGCCCCTCAGATTATTTCATAAATGTCATCTCATGTATCCCCCTGGCATTTCTATGAGACGCATAAGGTACAATATTGTCATCACTGATCAGGAAACGGCAAGAGGAAATGTGTGAGGAGCCTCAGGTGAGGCCAGAGCTCAGACTACAGACTACAGACTACAAATGACATCTTTAATCATGACTTTCTTCTTAAATGTGTGCTAGCTCTCATACCTGACCCAAGAGAGTTAAGCCATCTGTAAATTTTCATAAAATAATCCTAGAATGAATTACTGTCCAGTTCTAAGCTACCTAGCTATGCCAGCCTGTATATACCCCAGCATTAAGAAACATTTTCCCAAAAATGTGCTTCGAAATTCCAGTTCCCCACATGAAAACCTTGTTACTTGTCCTTTAAAGGTAGAACCCAAGAAAAAAAAGACATCCTCAAAATCCCAACTGAGTTCTCATAAACCCATCTTCCTAGAAAAGGTGAAGCCTTTCCATGACTAGAATAAGTTACAAGAGGACACTAGCACTTTGCAAGTTCTCTCCAAACCTGGGTTTGCATAGCACAGAGATCAGCTTGACCATTTCACCTTTTCTTGTACAAATAAAGCGAAAGATGAGTTCTAACTACAGCCACTGGGAATAAAATAGGACAGTGACTTTATCATGAAAATAGTAGCTACATGTTCCCTTCGCATCTGAGAAGGCCGTCCAGCTCAACAGCCACTTAAAATTGGTATGTTGTTTCAGGAACTGGCCTACTAGGAGGAGAGAAAGAAAATATGACCTTGGACACAAATAGACAAATACATGTAGAGGAAAAAGCCTTTTGTTGTAAGACCTGTTAGCTTTTTGTTCTAAGAATTTAGATACAATTCTTTTTTTTTTTTTTNTTTTTTTTTTTTTTTTTTTTTTTTTTTAGCCTCATTTTACAACCAGATGGATTCTGGCACAAAAGTGAGGGTGATTTGCTCAACTGAGGAAAGCCATTCACATTTGAATGGCCATATGCTGGCTAGAGTGTCCCAGTGCCACTGTGTGATGCCTCCCTGTGGTCCGTCTTTCCTGCCACACCCTCTGGAGGGCAGGACATCAGCAGGCTAAAGCCCCATACAAACTTTGAGGATTCTCACACAAATGAAGTAGGCTTTTTTCTTTCCTTTGTGAGACAAACTGGCAGGGAAAATACCATCAGACCAAAGGTTTTGCTGGCAATTTAAACTGACAATAAGTGAGAATGGGGTTTCCTCATGTATTTGACCTATTTCTAAAAAGTAAAAGTAAATTACTAATTTAAATAACGCTATATGTTGAGGCAACGCTGAAGTTAATGACAGTGGAATTGGCAGATATGGGGTCTTTCTCAGCTCAGAAGTTTCCTGTGCTCAGGCTGGAAATGTTTGATGGTGATTATTACTTCACACCTCTGCCAGACAGTGTGGTAAGTGCTTTACAGACATTTCTCTCATGTAATTGTTATAAGCCACCATCCCGGGGAATGTCATCCCTGGATCGGGTCCAGGAGGAACTGAGGAAGGGAGAGGTAAAATTCCCTACCCAGAGACCCCACCTAGTGAGGGGTAGGTCCAGTCCAAGGACTCACTGTGTCACATTCCCCCTTCTGGAAAGTATCATCACCCCCCAAAATAGGCATATTGGTAAAAAGATAATTTGGGGGGATCACCAAATACTAAATTCCTACTTTTTATTTTGTGTGGGAAATGCCTTGCATTTTGTAATCTAAGGCTTTCGACTTGGCACAAAAGGAAAAAGGCTTCCAGAATCTCAGATAGCTCCATGCGCCGCCCCTCCAGTGTGGCAACCACCCTTTTTTCCTGACATATTCAGCTCCATAGAGTTTATTATTATAACTCATATAAACTCGCCAGTCAAGGATATTGATTCTCAAATTGCCAAGGAATAAACTATCAAATCACCCAGCAGTTTTCTCACCAAGAAACTTTCTGAGGCCGTGTCATAAAAATTCACAAGCTGGTTCCAAAGGAACTATCTGGGGAGTCGCGCATTCCTTGTGCGTGCCGGACAGGCACCAACTGACTTTGCCCCTCGAGTCCTAATCCCCTCCTCTCCCCAGCAATGCACGGACACAAACCCCGGGGTCTGAGTTGATAGCCACCGCAGTCAGCAGGGGAGCCGGGGAGCCACACCCTGGCTCCCGCAGGCCCCAAAAGAGAGACAGGCTCTGGACCCCAGGACTTCCTACCAGAGGACCGTCACTTCAGATTTCCTTTGGAGCGGAATTCTGAAGAAGCAAGTGAATAGGGAAGAGAAAATAAGAGGAACATTTTGAAGGTGTGGAAGCGGAATAACGGCCTCCATCAGAGCGGAAGGCTTTTTCTGTCCACCCAGTCCCTCTGGCTCCTTCCACACGCGTCACAGGCAGCACCTGGGCTCCTTCTCCCACGCCTCAGCAGAAGCAATCCAGTCAATAGTTCTCCTTCTCTGGTTGTTTCACCTAGAGGTTAGAAGCCCTGCTTTTGACAAATACTTCCCACCTATTATTGTGCTTTTAGGTCTTTATTAGTGGATCGCTTATAAAATGTTGCATTTCATAAACTTAATTGAATCTCCAGGCCCTTTCTCAGAGTACTGTAAATATCAAAAACTGTCAAATAGGGCTTTTTCCCCCCTATTGTGTAATTTTTATAAATGGATAGATAAACATGAATAAAATAACAGGGCACAAAGAAAAGGATTTTCTAAGGAAGTAAAAAGCCAATATTGTTTGTAAATTTCACAACCGATACATGCAGTGCTTTACTTTGATGTATCTTGCCTTTATTAAAAATGCAGTGTAAGGAATTTTATTTCCCATGATCAATTGTTTTTCCGGGGAAAAAAATATATGTGAACATATGTGTTGGTGTGCCTGGGTGTATCAGCCTGCAGTGTCAGGGTTCTATAAGAAATACAACTTGTAAGGGCACCTGGGTGGCTCAGTGGGTTAAAGCCTCTGCCTTCGGCTCAGGTCATGATCTCGGGGTCCTGGGATGGAGCCCCACATTGGGTTCTTTGCTCAGCAGGGAGCCTGCTTCTCCCTCTCCCTGCCTCTCTGCCTACTTGTGATCTCTGTCAAATAAATAAATAAAATCTTAAAAAAAAAAGAAAAAGAAAAAGAAATACAACTTGTAGTTGCCTGCAAAGGAGCAAATGCAGCTCAGAATAGGACTGCGTGACTTGCTGTGCGTTTCTAATCACCATGGGGCTATACTTCCCCAAACGAGTCAGGCCGCTGCCTACAGAACCAGAGCAGAACCGCTTAGTCCATACTTGCTGATAGACTGATAGTCACATGTAGAAATGGCACACCAGAAAATGTCTAACAATGGGAGAAAACAGCCTTGACTTGTAGTGTTTACAGATCTCTATGGTACAAATATTTTCACCGTGGCCAATTTCAAGTTACCAATCTGATGCCACTGACCTTGAAGTTGGGAAGAGATGTGAGTAACCAGCTCCTGAGGGTAGCTCCAGCACACCACTGGATCACTCGTGGTCTTCTTAATCAAGACTCTGAATTCCTTTTAAAAAAGTAAACAGCAAGGAAGTAAACATGTACATGGTAAAACATGGGCTTGACTACATGACAAAACACACTGTTGTTGGTTTCCAGCTAAAATAGTATGTGTAATGAGCTCTCAGAGAGCTTCAGTTTCCTAGTGAATCCACAGTTGGCTCAGATTTCCTTGGGTTGCCATTGGTTCATATGGATACGCTGACCATATTGTATGGATCAAAAGTCAGGATTTGAGTCTGTAAAGGGTAAGAGTAGACTTATGGAGACAGAGAAACAAAATTTAAATTTGTGATTGTCTTTTTCAAATGTTCCAGCAGTCATGGTTGTTGACTCCATGATGACAGGCACAGTTGATCATAAGAGAGGACATCTTTGCTTTTAGAAGAAGAATTTCCAAAGCCATTGAGGATCACTGCAGATAGAAGACCTTGATTACTCACAATAACTTGTGTTTTCTGAACCAAAAATTAGGTCTTGAGAATAATCAACTATAACAGGGACTGATAATTTGAAATGAAATTAAAAGCACTGCATCGGAAAGGCAAAGATGTATGTTAACCATATCAATCCTGGACATCAGGATTTGGGCTGAGAACAGCTCAACTGGTAAACAACGCCTATTAACTAGGCCAGTGCTGTTGTTTTGTGTTTTTTTTCAAAAGTCATAATTTTTGGCCTCACCTCTGAAGTCATGGGAAGGGAGGAGAATTTAGCAGTCAGAACAACTGTTTTTATATTTTGAGTGTCCTGAGTAAAGTCAACTTGCAGCCCATTTGCCAGCATTTAGAAAAAGCTTATGCGGTAATTAGGTAAGCTAGAACACCTTCTATCTGGGTTAAGAAAGCCAGTCTTGAGAATAGATTCTTAATTAGTCAAAAATCAATAGCAAGACTTACTATTTTTTTCCTCAAGATGAATACCTAGGACCTTCCAATTCTATTGAGGAAAAAAAACCCAAAAAACAAAAAACCCCAAAAACCCCAAAATGAAAAAGCCCTTTCCAAACATGTCAACTAACATCTGAACCATTTCAGGTAATCAAGTGTGTAATGCATCATATGAAAGTATGTCTCACTTGATTTCTTTCACTTTATTTTAACACCATCCCTAAAGTCCCTTTTTCATACATAACTCCAATAACAAGCCCCCAAAAGGCAATATAACAAACCTTATCTCTACTGGTGTCTAGTTGGCACCAATCTGCCCTGACCTTAGACACAAGCCATTGTTAAGGGTATAACGCATTTACATATTTTGCAATAAAACATCAGTTATTTGCATTACTGTGTCAAGTTTTATTTGATTCTTTCACCTAAAAATGACTCATTTTCCTTTCTTGTATTTTAAAAACCAACTACTCTAAGCTTGTTTGAGAATAATCAAAAATTGCCCATTTAGCTAGAAGTCATTTTCTTTTCAAAAGGCAAATGTTATTTAATCTTTCAGCTGTTCATTGTGCCATCATAAATACTTTCTTTTCAGCACAGTTGTGGGGACTGAAATGAGCCCGCTAATTGCCTCCCATTCCGACTGACATGTGGTGGTTTAGTGGAAAGAGAACACAGCGGGGAGAAGGAAATAGAAGGCTGAGAAAATGAGAGCTAATTATTTTCACTGCCTCATGTCAGGCTCTGTGTCAGCCTTGTTTTTACAAACTGGAAGGTTGAGCACTAAATAAAACAAACCGGCGTCATGTTTTTATATACTGGCAGTGTCATGGAAGCAGCTGCACATCTCAAAGACAATATAATGCCTGCGTTCGCATGGACACCATCTGACAGACACTGTGAGCCACGGCTAATGAGGACATCACAGTGGTGCCAAGTGAAAGGTGCTGAATTATGTATGATTCTTCATCAGTGCAGCAATAGTCCTGTACATCATTATGAGACATTGTTTTGCTGAAGAGATTAAAACATTCTTAGTTCCAGACCCTGCAACCTATACGCGCTGAAAGAGGTTATTAATGGAATTTTTAGGGAGAGCTTCTTGTGGGTTTCTTTGGGGTTGGAAAACAAATCTCGTGGGACAAAGCCACGAGGGGTCATGACACCAGACAGATAAAGAAGAGAAGCAAATTAACCGTACTTGCATTATCTTCTTTTTAAAAGCAGCATAATAAAATAGAGAGTAGCGGGGTTATCCGTAATGATAAATAACCCAGGTGCTCTCACGGGATGTCCCACTCTCTTGCCTTTCAAACAGCAGGTTTCCGCAGCTGAGCTACATAATAGCGACGCATGTAAAGGAGCCTTCGGAGGCCTAAATCATCAACATCTTACTACTTTTAATACCAGCATGACCAACGGTTGTACCGCATTTTTATTTCATCTTACGGTACTTCTCACATTTTCTGACAGTCACCTGCTAGGAAACTGTTTCCCTTTCTCCCCCTCTTGAATCTTAAAAAGTTTATTCCGACCTCTATTTTATATTTTTAAAATGTTTCCTCCGTACAGGCCTTGCTAAGGTGGAGGGGCCTCTCTGCTTGCATCCTGAGCCATCTCTGGTGATTTGGCTTTTTCTCCATCCGTGGGGGTGGGAGGGGGTTGGGGGGAGAGACCGAGATGGGATTTTAAAACTCAGTGTCTTTACCATTAGACTAGGCATGCCCAGGACCTAAATTCCGGCCCCAGTGCAGCTAAGTGACCTTGCTGCCAATCTCTGCATTTTTCTGAGCCTCAGTCTACTCATCTATAAAATGGAGATAGGGCTGCCTACAACAGGGTAAGGCTGGAAGGACTGAGTAACATGGACAAATCTCAAAACCACCATGCCGAATGAAAGAAGCCAAACGATCGTGCTTATTGTAAATTTCCAACCTGGTCAGGTTCTAGAGCAGGCAAAACGAGTCTATGGTGATAGAAATGGGAAGAGCGGGCACCTCCACTTGTGTGGGGAGCCTCCGCTGGAGAGGGACCTAAGGAGAGTTTCTAGGGCAGTGGGAGTATCTAGTTTGTTTGGGTGGGTACGCTGGTGCATACGGTTGTCAAAATTCACTAATTTGGAGCACTTAAAAATCTGTGCATTTTATTGTTTGCAAAGTATACATCACCTCAATAAAAAAAACATTTTTTTTTTGTCTGTAATCTTCAGGTAGAAGTGATCTGTAGGAGCCTGAGAGCCTAATATGAGGTCTGTTCCCTCTGAAATATCCTGAGTAATCTTGGCCCTAGATTGTTTAAGATTTATCTATAGTGTTCATATTTGTAAGAGAGAGTGAGCTATCGATTGATTGTTGTCTCTGAACTGCCCAGAACTGGAAACAGTATTTAAAGTTAGTTTCTGTGCTATCTTCAATCCCTTTTTCTATTTATAAAATTTACCTCTATATGGATCATTTCTTTGTAGTACATCTTTTTTTTTTTTTTGGTGGGAGGGAGAAGGGATGTCTATGTTTGGCATCACTTGTACTAGCTTGGAACTCCAAAGAATTTTAAACAGCTTGCAAAGAATGTAATAGTGATTTCTCACAAAGAGATACTTAATCTAGCATTAAGTGAGTGTTGTTTAGGATTTTTATCTTCACAGTGTTAAGAGTTTCTGTTTTATTTGGCCAGTAATCTTAATTCAGAAAATTTTTTAACATAATTGGCAATGCACAAGTGGTGCAAATGGAATGCTTTCTCCTCCTCCATTAACCACACTTGCTTCTAAAATTATCCAGGTATTTCAGCAGCTGCCCAGATAAATAGTACATATCCTGGGCACCCAACAGCACTGTCATTCTTTTCAGCAGTTTCAAATGCAGAAACTCCCCTCTTCCCAACGAAATTCCATTCATTTCTCGTAAATCTGTACTGAGAGGGAGATGATCCAGTTACTGGAAAGGTCTGCATGGCCATTTTTTGCTGTTCCAAGCAAAGAACCTCCCAGGGCCCAGTACTGCTCCTGCCCCAGCACCTTTTTCCTACTGATCGGTAGTAGCATTCCCTCGAGATGTGCCTCAAGGTACAAATCTGAACAGTGAGAATGTTCTCTTGGGTGGGAATCTAGCTGTGAAATAAAAATCCATAGTAGTCGGACCTGTCCCCACGATCCGCTTGTGCAACTACGTGGGAGCGGGTTGTTTCTGGTTTGGAGAGTGGAAGTCATGCCTAGCCACACAGCCTAACCCGGGGCTGGAGGAACATGTAGGTGATTCCAAATACTGGCCAGATAAATCAAGGAAAGGAGCAGCCAGACAGTGGAATGGCAGCATCTGCACTTTGAACAAGGATCTTTGTCAATAAGGGAGGGAAAATCAGCTATGTTGGACTTCCTAGAGACTCGGTATTTCGGTCTCTGCCATGGACACTAACAAAGGAATTCACCAAGATAATCTGGGCGTTTGTTGACTCTGGAAGATGGAACTCGTCGGTACTGTAATTCTTACTTCTGTTAACCCATAACAAGGGAAAGTTCAGGATTCAGAAAAGACTGAGGGTTTGGAAACCTGCTCGTTACAGCAGCAAGAGACCACCCAGGATCAAGTCTGAACTCCAGGGCTTGCTGTCTGTCTGCACGATCTTGCTCGAATTACCTCCTCTCTCTATGCTTCGGGTTCCTCAAGACAGGGCTCTCGGAATGTCAACCACATCTCATAGCCATTGTCCTCCAGACAGCCAGGGGTTCCTCCTGGTAGGGCTGCATCAGGATCTGTGGAAGCAGGAAAGAGCAGAACTAGTGTTACATAACCCACCTGTGTCAGAAGACACAAGTTTCTTCCCTCTTCTATTTATTTTTTTATTTTTATTTTTATTTTTTTAAGATTTTATTTATTTCACAGAGGGAGAGAGATCACAAGTAGGCAGAGAGGCAGGCAGAGGGAGAGAGGGGGAAGCAGGCTCCCCACTGAGCAGGGAGCCCGATGCGGGCCTTGATCCCAGGACCCTGAGATCATGACCTGAGCCGAAAGCAGAGGCTTTAGCCCACTGAGCCACCCAGGCGCCCCCCTCTTCTATTTATTTCATAGGACCAGTCTGTGTTATGTTGCCACTGGCCACACCTTCTTTTTTGCAACACTGGTAATTCCCTGGCACCAGACTTCTTCAGTACCCTCTGGATCCCCAAACTCCTGCCCAAGTAAGATGCTGTGACCCAACCTGCCTGCTCTGGCCGGACCCCTTTACTAAACATGCTGTGCTGTCCTGCCTGTCAAAGCGCACTCGACTTCTGGCCCAGGCCCAGTCGTGGACGGCTGCTGGACGGTGGGCCGGCTAGTCTCATAAACCACACTGGAGCTGTGGCGGAGACTAATGTTGGTAACAAGAATGATTACTGCTCCTTTCCAAGCACATTTGGCTCTGGCACTGTGCTGAGTACTTTATTTACATTATCTCATTTCATCCTCACACAACAACCCGCTTGTGTATAAAAAACACGGAGATTCAAACAGGTTGTATATTGCTAAGGCTGGGGGGTGGGGAGTGACAAAGCTGGGATTCTAGTTGAGGGAGTTGGACTTTCAACTGTCCTCTTTCACCTCACGCCCTGCTACTCCCCCAGTTAACGGCTTACTGTGGACTCCTTTTCTATATCATTTCTATCTTAACAATTATCATCAACACTTTAAATTCTATTTAAAGTGTTGGCCGGGTACCTGGGTCACTCAGTGGGTTAAAGCCTCTCTGCCTTTGGCGCAGGTCATGATCTCAGGGTCCTGGGATCGAGCCCCACATCGGGCTCCCTGCTCAGTGGGGAGCCTGCTTCCTCCTCTCTCTCTGTCTGCCTCTCTGCCTACTTGTTATTTCCCTCTGTCAAATTAACTAATTAATTAATTAATTTTAAAAAATAAATAAAGTGTTGGCCAATTCCAAAGGCCATTTCAGACTGCCAGGGGTGAAATGGTTTTGGCAAAGGAGTCCATTGAGGCCCCCATGGGCTCTGAGAATACAGAGCTGTTTGCTTTTGATTTTTCCCTGTCAGGATTGAGAGTTGTTCTCCAGACATCCCTGGTGACTCTTGAATGTTTCCGATTCCAAAATCAATACCCACATTTCTGTCACTCACATCAAGCCAAAATCAATAGTGCACCCTGGTAAAAATGCATGGTTTTTAAATCCGAGCCCACATTCCCACGACCTGGTCCCTATCACTACCAAGAAATGGAAAAGGTAGCAATTTTGCATGTAAGGTTACATATTAGGCTCATAAATATGCAGAATTGTTACCTTTAGTGATGTTACTGATGATTTAATTCGCCTTACTGTTATGAAAACCTTTTCAATGATCGACTGGTCAAGAACTCATTACATGGGCATCCTGTCTCAGTTGGGTCCTGTGGAATTCAATACCTTGTTTAAATCCTGGTAGTTGTGAGCAATGCTCATCGACAACTTATTGACTCAATGTGTAGCAAAAATGCCAGAAATACCTGAGGGTAATAAGAAATGGAGCAGGATTTAAAGAATTCCATGACTTTATTTGTGTGGTACTTTTCTTAACTAGGCAACGATGAAATCCTAGATGCCCTTAAAAAAACAAAACAAAACAAAAAAACAAAAAAGAAAACCTAGCAATTATGTCAGGGCACTGACAGATGAAGTTAATAATTTAGGTGAACACTGCATATTCTTTTCCTTTCCCACCCAGCTTTGTAATTTAATGAAATGGATAATGCCCCCCTTGGCTTATAATGCCTTTGAGTATCATTTTATTGCTTCGGCACTATCTTTCATGGTTCAGGTAAAAGCCTTTCTTCCAGATAAGAGAAAACATTTGAAAAGTAAAATGTCTGTCACTCTATTACGGGGATCCTTGTTTTTCCAAGTTGGTCTCTGGGGACCAGGGAAGCAGTTGCTGTAGGGGAGGACCAGTCGCCGCCACTTGCTTTTTTTGGTTGAATTAGCAAAAGTCTTCTCTGATTCTTCTCCCACTTGCCTGTTGCTGATAGCTGGTCCTGTTGGGGAGCTCTGAGAACCATCCAGTGAGTACATCCTGCCACCCACTCCTCCAACTTTGGAGCCAGGCAGCCTTGTGCTGTTTTATTATAATCCCACCTCCACCACTGACTGGCCAAGAAGCCCTAGGAAAGTTCCTTATTTATCAGAGCCTGGTTTTTCCTCACCTAATGGGAAAGCAAACCTAACTAGCAGGGTAGCTGTGGATATTAAAAGAAACAGCACCATGTAAGTACCCAGCAGCACGCCTGGAGCAGATGAAGCAGTCGACAAATGTGACTTCCCACCTGTCAGCCCCTTCTCCACAGAGAGCTGCTCTGAGCGTGCGCCCAGGAGGGGCTGAGGGCAGGCCTGAGGTCAAGGAGAGTTCTTGGGCTATGAAGTAGGAGAGTGGAGCAGAGGGAATCGGGCCTTTCCACACAACCTAGGGTCTTTCACCTGTGATTTGACTCACTTAATTCCAAAACTGCAAAAGAAAAAGATACCAGTAAAATTCATCTTTTCTAAGGCTTTTTGTTCTAGCCACTGCTTGAGGAGGCTCTTCCCATTCAGAGAAGAGCAGTCATGACTCCAAACAGCCATTATCCTGCCCAGTTATCTCGGGGCCCACGTTGCCAGGGCAGCAGTGGCTCCAAAACAAAGCAATACTGAGAGATTTGTCCATTCTGAACGACTAATTTGACTTATGTTGGCCGAGAGCTCGGTTTTCACGTTATTGAATAGCCTTTTCCTTCACTAACTGGCTCTCCATTTTGTGAATGTGGCTGGGCAAAGAGGGTCACTCCCCTCAGGCATGGGCCCTGCTTGGTTCTGCAATTTGTCTAGAAGCTTTCCTACGACACTGAGCTCCTCCAGCCTTCTGTGGAAGCCAACAGGTTTTTCAACAGCCCGTTAGTGTTTTTCCGTAATAATTGTGTCTGAGCTTGCTCAGGAGACATTCCAGGTCCTATGAGAGCGTTTTCTAGTTTCAGCATGTAGGGTGCTCAGTACATCATCCTTAACCTCTCAGAATCCTTCAATCTTCAAATAACGTGAGTGAAGGTGAATTATGGCCCATCAGTCCAGTTTGGTGCTAAGACATCGCTTATTTTTCCTTTTAATTGCACATACAGTGTTTGTCCCCCCATGTTGTTATTATTCATACAGCAAAGAAAAAATATAGTGAACTCTCCTGTACCCACCTCCTAGATTCAGCCATTAACATTTATTCTACTTAAAAAAAAAACATTTTATTCTACCTGCCTTATTACATATCTGTCCTTCTATCACTCTAGCCGTATATCAACCCTTATTTTTTGATGCATTTGAGAGTAACCTACAGACATCAGTACACTTCCTCCAAAACACCTCAGAATGCTAGAGTTCAATAAGTACGCACATCTTAAGTATACACTCGCTGAGTTTTGACAAGTGCGTTTGCCTCTGTAACCTAAACCTCTACAGGGTAGTAGCACCCCCAGAAAGTCTAGCCATGTCTCTTCCCAGTCAATCCCCCTCTGCAGAAGCAACCCCTTTTCTGAATGTTTTCTACCATAGATTGGTTTTATCTGTTCTAGAATGTCATCTAAATGGAATCCTTAGTATATTCTTTGTGTGAGACTTCTTTCACTCACTATAATGTTTCTGAAATTTATCCATGTTGTGGCATGCATCAGTGATTTGTTCCTTTGTATTGCTGAGTAACATTCCATTTTACAGCTACACCATTCTCCTAAGGATGAACGCTTGGCCCATTTCAACACTTCGTGGGGCCTGGGAGGGGGTCGTCGGGTGGGGGGGGGTGGCTATTATGATAAAGCTGCTGAGAACAACACTGTCCAAGTCTTTTTTCAGTCCTCTTGGATAAATACCTAGGACTTGAATTTATACATCATCGAATAGATGTTACATTTATACATACAGCTATATGTTTAAAATAAATTGCCAAAACTCTCCCCAAAGTGATTGTACCATTTGCACTTCTACCAGCAAGCCAGTAGCTCCAAATCCTGGCCAAAATTTGATGTCACATAGATCTAAGCCAATTGGTGGGCATATAGTGGTATCTCATCGTGGCGACATTTTAATTCACATTCCCTTGACTAATGATGTAGGGCACTTTTTCACTACAGAGTGGTTTTGCTGAAAATATAATTAACATCATTTAAAAAAATCTAGATGTTTCATATAAAAATCCAGATATCCAGCTTTTCAGGAAACCTCAAAGGACTGAGCAAGACTGAGCTCATATTCCCACATGGGAACAATCAACAGAAGCTGAGTGGCGGCTGTCCCTTTAGGGCAGATGCCTTTTAGACACCCAGAGTCCTAACCTTCCATAACTCCCCAACACACGAGCCAGTTATCAGTCACCACCTATCACGTTTTGCAATTTTCTTTCCTGTTAAGAGGAAAGTGAACTATTTCTTGAGCCCATATTATTATTATCAACACTGGAAAAGTGAAAGTTAGATCAAGAGGGCCTTATATTTCAAAATGGGAAGGCCACATTTCTTTGTGTGAATGAAAAAATATTCCGACAATGTTTAATATGTAAATTAAATGGGTCTACTTTAAAAGATTACAAGTTCGGGCTCTATAATGAAACTGCCTGGCTTTACTCATTTTTATTATCCGCCTGGCTCCTTTAGGATTTTGAGTTTGCAACTCCCATGATAGAACATTTACATTGATGAATTATGTCTCAAGACTGCCCTAACTGGGGGTTATTTAGATATATAAAGAGATTTCATTTCATGTCCTTTTTTCGAAAAAGGAAAAAAAATACTTCGGTAATATTTCATTCAGAAAACGTCAGGTGTTATAAAACATTGAGACTAAAACAAATGGTTTCATTTTCTGAAATTTCTATAATTTTGCTTTTAATTCCAGGATTGTAAGTGGAAAATGTATATGGAGATGGATGGCGATGAGATTGCAGTAACCTACATCAAAGATGTGACATTCAACACTAACCTACCCGATGCGGAGATTTTAAAGATGACAAAGGTAGGGTTCTATTTACGGCTTAAAAGCTTTTTTGAATTCACAGATATCAAACAAAGACATTAAAATCCCCCAGCAGTGTGCTTTTGTGCTCGTGGATGTTCACATCAGCTCGGCCTCAAGCTGGCTGTTGAAAGGCACATTTTATTTAGCAGATTGAGATCATAATAGTTTTTTGTTAAAATTCCATTTGTACCGTGTGAACTAAAAAGTACTACCAAAAAAAGTGTCCTTTAATTTTTTTAAAAACATTTTCTTCTTCATGTCTTTACACTTACTCCATCACTTACTAAAGGACAGAAAATGACATTATGAAAATATTTACCTCAACATTGGGGTCATTTTAAACTTTGAAAAACTTGGAAGGGAGGAAGGCTTTCTTGCTTGTCTTCAATTTCTTGAAGGACCGAGGGGAGGTTAGTCTCGAGGCATGTGTTGACGTCTTCTTGGCTTCCTTGAATTCACACCTCTGGCCAGAGAATCCCTCACTACTTTAGGGTCAGTGGTCCAAGACATCCATTAAAACACAGAAGACAGACTCAGAGAAATGCTTAGCTTCTCCTCAAAATGGACAAAAATTCAGTTGTCCCAATAATACTGAAAAAACACATATGAGACTTCAATAGGTGGTCAACAACTCAGGTAAATAACCATGATATCCATTGGACAGTCACTCAAAACTTCACATAAGCCGTTCTTGAGTATACTATGAACGGTGTATCTGGTTTCAGTGAAGAAAATGGGGTTTGCAGCAAAGAAGAACCTGGGTACAGACACAAGTGGGGAAGTGAAGAGTCTTCAAAGCCACAGCATTAGACTTGCAAATGTGTTCCTCCCTAGGCATAAGATTGCTAAGCATCCAAGTCCTTTTAATTTACAAGTGTATTCATCAAGTCGATTGATTTGATATTCATTGTTGGAGTCTTCTGAGTAACTGGGAGTTACTTCAGTGGTGTTATTTATCTGTAAAGGTCATGCTCTGGTTTTAACGTCCCCTGATTTTGTTGGGACATATTACATTTTGATGTCTTGAAGACTGGACAGATGCTTGCTCTGTCCCCCCAGCCTGTGCCTACGTTTAAAATCAAGAGCCTAGTCCTTGCCTGCTAACAGAAGGAATCGGCTCACAGCAAAAATGACAGGGTAGAGTTGTAAACCCAAATACAGGTGTTTCTGGTATAATGCCACATATGCACTCCCAAAGAAACACATCTCCTGCAACATCACATACCAACATTAAGTGGGGTTGTGGGAAAAATAGGATTGGGGCAGACCATTCAAAATCTGTAGAACTTTTTAACATCAACAACGTCATAACAATCCTCATTTAAAAAAGAAAAGAAAAAAAAAGGAGAGAGAGTCCAGTTAAATCTCTACCGCATGTGCTTTGTACCCATCTCAAGCCCAGTTGGTCATCTGTAACCTTAAATCTAGAATGAAGGGGTGGAGGGTGGTTAAGAGAGTGGAGATGCACTTATAATAAAGACCATTTTCATCAAAACTAAAATAGGATCCAAGGTGTCAGGGTGAAAAAGTTTCCTTCTACCCTTCTAAGTTCTTTGGCTGGTCTGCTAATTAAAATGACATTAGACAGATTAACAGGAGAAGAATTTAATTTTGTACATACAGGAGCCCCAAAGATAGGAGACTCAAGGGCAGGTCAGGCAGTTGAGGCTTATGTGCCATCCTGAGCTGAGGAATGAGCCAGGGGCCTGGGGCTTCAAAGGGGAGGAAGGCAATTCACAGGAAGATAAGAAGAGCAGATGTTTGATAATTAGAAGCTTGCCGTGCCTTGCAGATAGGTCTTTCAGATAAAAAGTTATCTCTGATCATAGCTCTTTCTGGGCCAGGTGTCCTATCTAAATTCTTTTAGGCAGTTACAGGAGGGGTGGAAGTTTTTCCTGAGTCTGCGGGGTTCTGATGGCCTTCAGCTAAAAATACAATACATATGCCACAGCGACATGTTTTGGGGTGACATATTCTCCCCTTGAAAGGCACAGGCTTCTTCATTAATCCTTGGTTTTAATACAGTGGGGAAATGTCGCCACAGTTTCTTCTGCACACACAGCCGACAGCTGGATAACCAGAAGCAGGAAAGAGCCGAGGAGTCGTTGCAGCCCCTAGCTCAGCTACTGCTCACACTCAAGGAAGGCACATTGGGGTCTGTATTGTTAAGGTTTCTCTTAAATATGAGAAAGCTTTCTATGGATACTGTAAAACGTTAGCAGGAATAATGACCTAATGATAGGATTGAGTGGTGTACCAGAGAAGAGAAGACTGTGGGACTAAGACTAGCTGTTTATAATTATAGAAAAAGAGGTCTTATGAAAACCAGCATCCAAAACATTAGCATATTGTGAGTAATCACATGTGAACCAACACCATGACCTTCACGATAATCTGCCATTACGCTCTACTTGCCAATTGCATATGGCGCAGCTGGCCTCAAAGATACATGCTGTAGCAGGGCAGACTCTACACCATCCTGACTTTTGTTTTTCAGCCCCCATTTGTAATGGAGAAGTGGACTGTAGGAATAATGGAAAATCAGACTGTGGAATGCACTGTCACCTATGAGGTAAGCTTGGTACTGGGGAGGGGTGGGGCGCTGGTGGCTTTACCATCAGTTTCTCAGTGGGAATTTATTTGCTCCCTCCCAGGACTTAAAATTGGAAGAGAAACTATTTTACCAACATGAATATGGGAAGATTAACATAATTACTCTAACAAAAGGTTGGTAGGGAAAGAGAACAGCATATTCTCACCCAGATAAGGATTGAGGTAGTAATTCATCCGTTTGTCAGTTAATGACTGAACATCTTCCATATGCGACATCACATGTTAGGTACTGGGGGAGACCAAACAGTGACCAAAACAGAGTTTTGCCTTCTTGGTGCTTAAAGTTTAAGGGCGAGGGTAGATCAATGATTCTTCACAAGGATGGAGCACAACTTCTACCATCACCTGGCAGGCAGGGAGGTCTATCATCAAAAACAGATTCTATAGATTTTATATATAGAAAAATGGAAAAAACTGCCACTTTAATATGCTCTTAAAATTAAAATTTGGGGCACCTGGGCGGCTCAGCCATTAGGTGTCTGCCCAGGGTCCTGGGATCGAGCCCCGCATCGGGCGTCCTGCTCAGTGGGAGGCCTGCTTCTCCCTCTCACACTCCCCTGCTTGTGTTCCCTCTCTCTCTGTCAGATAAATAAATCTTTAAAAAAGAAAAATTTAATTAAAATTCATACATTTAGCAAATACCTACTGACAGTTACTATTCCATGATGAGGACAGACTGGAGGTTTATATTCTAGTGGGAGGAGACTGATAATAAGTAGAAACAAAAAAGTAGAGAGTGCTAAGTGGTAACCAGAAAACAGTGAGACTTGGGACATGAGACTAGGTGGTTAGGGAAGGCCTTTCCTCTGAGGAGGAGGTGGCAGCAAGAAAAGGCAGCAGAGGAAGGCAAGCCCAATCTCCTGAGGCACAGAGGACAATGACAAGGGGGTAGGCAGGCCGAATCACAGAGCTTCACAGGGTCACAGTGAGGAGTTTGGATTTACTAAAAACACAACAGGAAGCCAATGGGATGTTCTAAGCAGTCTACTGCTTAAAATAACGTGATTACGTTTTTAACATCAGCAATATCTTCATGGCTGTGGGACACACACTTTACAAGGTAAAACCCTGCAGAAACAGGGTGGAGGGGGAGGGGTAAGGCACAGTCTTGTCACACATGGTGATATTAGCATGCATCTGCCATCCAAAGGACACGCGTCTCATTCATCCACTCAGTGGAAACATTGAGTAAGGGTTCACCATGCCCTAGGCACTGTAACAGAAGCTTACCCCTGTTTTCTCTCATTAACCTTGCATCAGTACTGAAAGATAGGGAGCATTAGCTTCATTTGGCAGCTAGGGAAAACCGGCCCACAGAGATGGAAGGAGTCCTGAGGTTTGGGGTAGTCAGTGACAATCAGTGGAGTCACACCCTGGTTCTCTGTGAATCCAGTTCCTGCTCTTCCTCAGTTGTCCTACTTGTACCCTTCCCAGCAGTAGAACGAAGGAAATCGGTCTCAGACTGGACTCCATGCACTGCTGGACTGTGATGGTCTTCTGAGTTGCCATCACAACTTCGACTCAGCATTAGAAATCCAAACCTGGGCCACCCGCTTGTCCCGGGTGACCAGATGCCAGAAGCCGATGAGCATGACAGCAGTTACCTATCCTCACCTGCCGGCGAGCACAGCTTATCAGGGAGGAGGTGCCTGAGAAACTGCATTAATTGTCCAAGTGTCGCCTGTAGGACACACAACTTAATGAGAGCCATTGATTGGAATCTAGACTATTCCAGAATCTGTTGACCAGTCCCCACGGTGCAGGACAAGCCTTCTTTTTAGCAACTGGACAGTTCTAACAGCCAGATTTCATCCCTGCCTGCCTTAGTTGTAGAGACACAGCACACTAAATTCTCTTCTTCTCGTCTCTTTCTTCTTCTTCTTCCTCCTCCTCCTCCTCCTCACGATCTCTGATGATGTGCTACTTGTGTTGGTAATGGTCACTTCAGAGTTTTTAAACGTATTCTCATAACCATAATGAAGCCTGAGAGGCTCTTGAACCTGATTCATGACACCTGGTAATGAAGGGTTTCAGGACGACAAGGTGGTATGTCTTGGATCTGGTGTCCTCTCCTTTTTCTAGTCACTATTCTTAACTCCCTAGCCTGTCTCACTTTTGCACCTGTTACTGTGCACCCTCCATGGGGATAATTATCCACCATGCTGCCCACAGTCACCCGGATAATCCGAGGCAGTCGTGGGCCAAATAGTGCTCAGATGTTTAAGCTTTCAGATCTGTCTTCAAGTACCTTAAACAGAAGAAATCGTTTTTCGTTTCTTGGTAAACAAAAAGGTAGGTTGAGATTTGCCAAATAGAATATATTCTGAGGGAAGACAACCACATTTTGACCTACTATATAATCCACTAAGGAATAAAGTGGTTAAAATTTTCCTTTTAATCAAAGTACCATATTTAGGCAACCTGTACAAATATTTCACCTAAGCCATTATGATAATAATGTTCTAAGGAGTGAACTCAAGTGACATGATAACCTGATTTTTTTCTCCCTATAAAATAAACACGAGCATTTGGTCGTGAGTTTCTCTCTCTCTCTTTTTACAGAGTGATGTTCGAGCTCCAAAGAGCACTAAGCATGTCCACTCAATTCAGTGGAGTAGAGTGAAACCTCAGGATGAAGTGAAAGCTGTCCAACTTGCCATTCAGACATTACTCCCCAACTCAGAGGGCAACTCTAGAAGCAGGTCTGACTCAAGTAAGTTAGATGTGTGCTAGACTCCAAAAACTAGAATATCAAATTCTCATACCCGGGATAAGTGCCAGTCTGTGAATAGACATAGATTTCTAATATAAGACTTCCTTCTTTTATTTTTAGAATATTGGTTTTATAAACAGACTATAGGGACAGTAGTATTTATGGACTGATAAGTGAGCATATTACAATTTCAGTATTTGGAGAACTATGATAAAAGATGAAAATTAATGATTATGTTATATTGGTAAATAAGAATATATATGTATATTTATACACATACATATTTAGTTTCCAAAACTGTAGACAGTGATATGAATCTTCTGGGTCCAGCACACATTCCTATGAAGCCAGGGGTATCACTGGGGCAGTTTCTTGAGTCCTGAACACCACAGATACATCAAAGCGGAAGCATGATGGTAGCAGGGAAGGAGGAAGGAAGGGGAGGAGGAGAGGGGAGAAAAAAGGTTAAGGAAGGATAGAGAAAGAGGAAACATGAAATGTGTATGATGGAGCATGGTGACAGTAATTACAGATGCTATACTGAAACAAATTAGAAATTACATGGGGGAAGGCCAGCTGACTTGCTGTTAAATTGGTCATTACGTGGTAGATTCAGGGAAGAGGTCCTGACCTTCACCTTTGCAGGTCCAGAAACTCAGTACAACCCAGAGATAGGCTCTGCGGGACTACAACAAGCTGACAGACGCGTGAGAGTTGGATTCATAAACCCCCACGCAATTCACTTTTTACCAAGAGAAATATACCTGCCAAACAAACCAGAAGTACGTGTTTTCTGATCAGTGCGTTATTTTCCCCAGTAAGAAAATGCACCTGAAAAGCCACATCAGAAGGTTCTTTGGCGGCATGGAAACAAAGTACCCCTATGGCTAGTGTCACTGAGTTATGAGAGCCTAGCTTACGTGTCGTCTCCGGCTTGTCACGCATACCAGGCCTTCTTCTGTGTCCACCAGCTGGGGGCCCAGAAGCGGGGACGGTACTCAAAACTCACCAACAAATTTCTGACAGCACACTGGACATGCCTACCTTTGTCAACACAGTTGACTTGGTTCTTTTCTTTCACAATGAATCGTGAGAAGACATTCTGGCCACCATGACTGAACTGGACTTTTTACCAACCTTCTCAGCCACAAAACACATTTTCACACACCTCTCTCGGCATGCTGTTTCTACACGTGACTGACCCAAATCATAGGTGTTGAGTCTCGCTAGCACAGAGCACTGCATTTCTAAGTTCTTTTATTTGCTAATTCAACCATCTTGTCTTGCAGGCTTCCTATCATGCCTTTAAAAGGACTTCTTTTTATAATAATGTGCCCCTCCCAGTGAATTAATATTTATAGGGCATATTTTACTTCTATAGGGCTTTATTAGCCACGATCCTATTGGATCCCTACAACACCTTTGTGAAATTTGTGGGGGTTTTCTCTCTCCTCCTCTGCTGTATTTTTCTCTTTTACTAGAAGCTGGTTTTCTGTTTCCCAACCCACGTGACACAAAATAGGTGCCCTCTGCCTCCAAGTTCACAAGAGTTCGAATCCTACACATTGAGAATCACCAAATACTTTATCAGTCCCAATTCCAGAGTCCCCAGAATAAGGCTTGTTTGTGCTGTTTTTGTCCAAGCATTCTCCTATGGACCAATTTACTGTCAGCAGGAGGAGGTGGTGGTACCCCGTGGGGGTGGAGGTGGAGGGGCAGGTGGTGCACTGAATTGCCACCATGTGCGTGGGGATAGGCTAGGGACATTCCCCAAAGAGGGCAGTGGGCAGAGGTCTAACAAGTGTCCTGTACCTCCCTGCAATCTAAATCTTTTGGGAGAAAGCAAATTATTTCTCTAAGAGCGTTAGGAATGGTCAATACCCTTCAGTCTCCCAGCAGAATGGCTTTGGATCAACCCTTCCCTCTGATTATGATTATCAGGAGAGGTTGCAGGATAAAAAGAGGGCGTGACCTCCCTTTGGCTTATCCCAGTTTTAGCTAGTTTGCCTCCCTTCCTTCTTCCTCGTATTTCTTTTTCCCTTTTGCCGTGCAAACTCAAAGGACACCACCTGGATCAGTTAGGATATATTTTTTTCGCAGCAAGTAACAGAAAATCCAACTTCTGCTGGCATCCTCCCAAATGGACCAAAGTGCAATCCCAGGAACAGCAGCCTCAGGATCAATAGGAACTTGTTAGAAATGCAAATTCTCAAGCCCAACCTCAGACCCGATGAGTCAGAAACTGGTGGTAGGGACCAGCCATGCAGGCATTCTGAAGTTCTGAAACCACAGGTTTTAACTATAATAAAATGTGCTATCTTCTGTAGAAGTCCAGAAGAAGGCTGGGCTCAGGTGTAATAAAAGCGGCTCGTTCGCCCACATGAAGGATGAGAAACAAACCTTTCCTTCTTTCCACTCTGCCCTCCTCAGTCTATTGCCTTTGCCTGCGGCCCAGCTCCGACGCGGTCATAGCCATCATGTAAAAATAATGGCAATGGGCAGAGGGCATGAGGGGCCGATGCCTTTCCCGCTCTCACGCTGAGGGGTGAGAAAGACTTGCCTACGCACCCCCAGCAGATATCTCTCGGGTTGCTCTGGCCAGAAACTGAGCAGCGTGTCCACTCCTCCCCATGACATCACTGCATCCGCCCAGGCCAATCAAAGTCTGCCACTAGAGCCAGAATGTGGTCGGCCAGTCCACATGGCCGCACGAGGGGGTTGAACACTGAACAAAATCAGGGCTCTGTTGGAAGCTACAATTTCTGGGAAGTCAAGGGAAGGCAAGAAGGCCCTGTGGTTGGGTGAAGCTGTGAGGAGTGTCGGGACACAGGAGGTCACCTGTATCGGGGCGAGTCACTCACCTCAGAGGTGTGGTCACCTGCGCAGGGCAGTGAGGGGGGCTGCTTGCCGGAGAGAGGAGTGGGCACACTGTTCCTCTCCAGAAGCTCTGCGTGACAAGCATGGCGAGTGTCGCTCAGGGAAGACCAGAAGGGAACTCAGGATGTGGGCAAGACGACTCAGGTCCTGGGGAAGGCAGAAAAGATCCAAGGCGTGGCTGCTTATTCAGGGAAATGGAGCTTACTAAATTGTTCTTGTTTACTGACCATTTTCTTTTACCTTCTCTTCCTGTTTGCCATGAAACTTCATTTTTCATGGGGAAAAATTTTTTTTTCTTATTTCTGAACCTCAGACTCTCTCCTCTGGAGACGTGAGCTGTCTTTCTTCCAGACAATCCCCAGCTGTCTCAACCACTGGAACCTAATTTCTTTTATCTGCATTTAGGGTTCTTGAGGATTTATAAAAGTGCCTGCTGACAAAAAACCTTTCATTTACTAAACATGCCCCTACTATTCAAACACATGCAAATAGCAATTGCTAGAAGTGAGGAAATGGCTAAGTGGGAAGAAGATGGGATTTAGATGCAGAAGGACCTGGAATTATTAGCTGAGTGACCTTGAGCAAGTTACCAGACTTCCCAAGCTTCAGTCTCCTGGTTTATGGAGTTAGATTATTTGTACTTAGCCTGAGACCGTGGAGAGGACTGAATGAGATCATGTAAGTAAAGCCTCTGGAGTGAGGCCAAGCATATAGCACATAATCATTTAGTGCAAATGCCCTTACTTTTTTAAAGAAGTATTTATAATAGGGGCGCCTGGGTGGCTCAGTGGGTTAAGCCTCTGCCTTCTGCTAAGGTCATGATCTCAGGGCCCTGGGATCAAGACCCGCATCCAACCCCCTCTCCCTCTGCCTGCCTCTCTGCCTACCTCTCTGCCTACTTGTGATCTATCGAATAAATAAATAAAATCTTAAAAAAAAAAAGAAGTATTTATAATAATAATGGAAATGTCCTTATACCTAGCCTAGAATTTCTATGAATGGCAAAGCTTGGAGCATCCCAAGCAGGCCTGAATTATCTTGAGACAGGATTATGAATGAGGCATGCAGCTTTGCTATGGCTTAAAAGATGCTCATTTCCATTTTCTCTGCAGGTGCTGATCGCCAGTGGCTGGATACTCTGAGGTTGCGGCAGATTGCATCCAATACTTCTTTACAGCGTTCCCAGAGCAATCCCATTCTGGGGTCACAATTCTTCCCCTATTTCAATGACCAGGATTCCTATGCTGCTGCTGTAAGGCGGACCCAGGTGCCCATCAAGTATCAACAGATTACACCCATAAACCAATCCAGAAGCTCCTCTCCTACTCAGTATGGACTGACCAAAAACTTCTCTTCTCTACATCTCAACTCCAGGGACAGTGGCTTTTCCAGTCTTCCAACTGATAGCACTTTAGAGAGGGGTCGATACTCAGGTAGAAGCAAGAACAAATATGATCGTGGGAGCGTATCACTCAATTCTTCTCCTAGGGGAAGGTACAGTGGGAAGAGTCAGCATTCCACACCTTCGCGAGAAAGATATTCTGGAAAATTCTACAGGGTTTCTCAGTCGGCACTCAATACTCAGCAGTCACCTGACTTTAAGAGAAGCCCAAATGACTGCAGTCGACCCAGGACCATACCAGGGATGCCTTTACATCCCGAGATGGACTCAAGAGCCAGTGAAGAGGAGAGCAAAGTCAGCGAGGGAGGATGGACAAAGGTGGAATACCGAAAGAAACCTCACAGGCCCTCTCCTGCCAAGACTAACAGGGAAAGAACCAGAGGAAACTACCGTGGAAGGAGAAACTTTTGATGAATTAAACTAGATGAGTTTTCCTAACTAGGCTCTTTTCTTTTCTTTCTCCCCCCCCCCTTTTTTAAAGATGTAATGGATTTTGATAATACAATACCTTCAGACAGAATTAACAAAAAGACAACTTTTCCATTTTGGGATTTAGGAAATGCCTTCTAATTGAGACTACAGCCAAACCAGAGCCAAAATGATGGTTGTTGGTTGCCCAGGGATGATAGTAGACTTAAACGTAACTATACATATCTGCCTACCTCCGAATCAACATTTTGAGAGGAGGGGATATGCCACCTTATTTCCCTAACCACTGCCATTCTGGTTAGCAGGGACTGGACTAAGGGGGATGTTAAGTGGGAGTCCTTGTTTTGGGTGCAGAATTTACAGGGGACACCAGAAAGCTCAGTAATCAAGATACATAATATTCTAATGTAATATTTAAATAAATGAAAATTAATGCAAAAAATTCTGTGATAAAAAATCAAAATTCTCCATAAATATAGGATCAGTATTACTGATTTTTCCTCTTGTCTAAGGCTCCAATATGGCTTGGCAAAGCACTGTTCCTGATCCTGTCTCTTTAAAATTTTGATATTTTGTTCATCATGAATTTTTGCATTAATTCTTAAAGTTTTGGATTAAAAGATCATTTATCTTGATTACTGAGGTGTTGGGGTTTCTTGTTTTTCCTGAGGCCTCTCCTTAAGTTTTGTGCCCGAGGCAAGTACCTCACTTGCCTTACCCGAGTCTTGACACTGCTGGTTAGTATTTATTTTATAAGGTATTTGAATTTTTATCATGGTCAGAGCTGAAGTGATTTGGCTTGTCATTTTTAGGCAATAAAAAGGTTATTGAACTTAACATTGATTATGATGCCTATCTCTCTCATTAAGACTCTTCAGAAACCAAAGATCTAAAATTGCCTAGGAGATTTATGGTTACTGCTTTCCTAAAGCTCCCAGGAACTGCTTTTGAATATTATTTTCTACATTTTACCAAAGGAGGAGCAAAGAGGGGAAAAACAACACCCTATAAATACCTCCCGGAATGTCAGAAATCTAAAATCTGAAAGAAAACAGACACAGAGCAGGATAAGAACGTCACAAGCCACAAGCCAAAGAAATTTAAAATTACCAACATCCTTGTTAGAGCAAGACAGTAAATACCATCCTTGCAGCAAGAAAGCTGTAAGCAGCCGGAGGGGAAAGAGGTAAATGGTGCAGGTGGGTGGAAACTGCCTGCAGCTTAGAGCAGGAAGTGTGAGACCCAACTTAATGAAATTCTTATTTTACAAATCAAAAAGTCAGGAGGTAACAAACCTATATGTCAAATAAATAAATGTTACTTTCAATCTATTCTGAGATCCTCTTCAGTATTCACTAACCCTGAATACCAAGTGTCCTTTGCCCTGCACAGGACTCTCAATGCTCTGGAGAAATTCGAACAACACATTGGTAATTTCCATGGGGTAGAGCTCTCTTGCAATAGAAACCAGTCATCAGACTTGAGCGTATGTTCCAGAGGAGCTGCCGAGCTATGATACAGTGCCTGGGGCCTGGTGGGGAAAACTGTCTTTGGGAAGCATTAAAGTCAAGGTGATAGGAAATGACCTTTATTTACAAGGGAAGTTGTGACCTTAACGTTGGTTCGACAACTCAGTTTTGTAAGTTGTAACACATAGATGTTTGCCATCTGCATTTATAAGCAAAGACAGTGGGGGGGGG
>LNAC01000365.1:0-132629 GCA_002007465.1 Ailurus styani | reverse complement strand
GGGGGGGGGTGTAAAATCAGAGTGTGAGGTACTCTTTTCAGTCATGCATAACTCATATCTCTAAGGTTATAAGCTCCCCTGTGATCCTTTCTCACAAAGCTTATAGCAACAACAGTCTGTTTTCAATTATTTTCTTCTTGTCCTTTGAGTTTAAATTTAAAGAAAAATGGACTAATAGCAAGTTGCTATCTTAATAGCATGCTGCTTCCAAATAGGCAATAAAATATTTTCTGTGATTGGAATTTTTCGTTTCGTGCCTGAACACAGAACAGAGTCTTAACTGAGTCACTCTAAGAAGAACACAAAGTATGGCTTTAATTATTAAACAAAATGGGCATTTGGGAGGATTATTTTAGACTCTAGTATAAAAAGTGTTATGCAAATGATTGCTTGTTACAGGCTGTTTTCTCCTCTTCTAGCTTGTTCTGGGCTGTGGGCTAGAGCATCCAGGCTGGTAGTGAAATGACTTAATGACCTCAGCCCTAGTGTAGTAGCTAACCACACAGTGGTTATTCCAACAGCCCACAAAACTGACCCCTTTGTAGTATCTATTGGAAAAATACTTGTTAGCATCAGTGCTCCCAGTCAAAACCAGAATAAGAACATCAGGAATCTGTTTCTTGGTTGTAAAGCAAAAATGAGAGTTGTTCTTTTTTTTTTCCCCCTAATGACGTTAATTCACCAAAAGTTGCTTGCCAGGTTGAAAGATGAATCTAAGTCAAGAACAGAACAAGGTGGGCGCCTGGGTGGCTCAGTGGGTTAGGGCCTCTGCCTTCAGCTCAGGTCATGATCTCAGGGTCCTGGGATCGAGGCCCACATCGGGCTCCCTGCTCAGTGGGGAGCCTGCTTCCTCCTCTCTCTCTCTCTGCCTGCCTCTCTGCCTACTTGTGATCTAATCTCTCTCTGTGTCAAATAAATAAATAAAATCTTTAAAAAAAAAAAAAGAACAGAACAAGGATTAATAGGATTTTTTTTCCATCCGACTAAATCAGTTAGCAACAATGACAAACTATAGAAGTTTGAGGAGACTGAAGTTAATTTAAAAAAAGAGGACGGCACCTGGATGGCTCAGTCAGTTAGGCATCTCTCTTTGGCTCAGGTCATGATCCCAGGATCCTGGGATCGAATCCTGCACTGGGCTCCCTGCTTAGTGGGGAGCCTGCATTTCCCTCTCCCTCTATCCCTCCCTCCACTCGTGGTCTCTCAGGTAAATAAAATCTTTATAAAATAATACAATAAGAAAGGATATTTTAAGAAAAAAAATTACAGTAGAAACAAATTAGAAAGTCTATCTTGAGTTGGGCATCTCTAAATGTGAGGATTTAGTGGTACTTAAGTAGACTTCTGATGGAATCTGGAACTGCTAAATCTGTATTGGTTTCTATCATGGAGGTAGTCAGTCATTATTCCAGGCATAGCCCAGACAAAGCAAGATATTTTGCTCTTTGCAGTCACTGAATTAGCAATTCTATAGAAATAGTCTGAGTCTTTTTTTTTTAAGTAGGCTCCCCGCTGTGTGGAACCCAATTGGGGGAGGGGGGCCTTGAAGTCAGGACCCTGAGATCAAGATCTGAGCTGAGATCAAGAGTCAGATGCTTGGGGCGCCTGGGTGGCTCAGTCCTTGGGCGTCAGCCTTCAGCTCAGGTCATGATCCCGGGGTTCCTCCCTGCTTGGCAGGAAACCTGCTTCTCCCTCTCCCACTCCCCCTGCTTGTGTTCCCTCTCTCGCTGTGTCTCTATCAAATAAATAAATAAAATCTTAAAAAAAAAAAAAAGAGATGCTTAACCAACTGAGCCACCCAGACACCCCCTCTATAGAAATAGAATAATCAAATAATCCCAAATTTGTAAAGGAAAACTGGAGATTATTGAGGACTACTTTATTTTTTTTTTTTTAAGATTTTATTTATTTATTTGACAGAGAGAGATTACAAGTAGGCGAGAGGCAGGCAGAGAGAGGAGGAAGCAGGCTCCCTGCTGAGCAGAGAGCCCGATGCGGGCCTCGATCCCAGGACCCTGAGATCATGACCTGAGCCGAAAGCAGAGGCTTCAACCCACTGAGCCACCCAGGCGCCCTGAGGACTACTTTAGAAATAAATATAAACTAGCAACTGTTTTCAACCAATAATGATAATACTTCATAAAAATAATAAAAATTGAACTGCAATATTTAAGACTACTCATGGCAAAACTGAAAACAGTAAGATCTGACCTGGGGGGAAATTAGATTAAGAAAACGTGGCCACCAAAGAATCCTCACACTGGCACAACAATTGGTAAAATTTGCCATGAACAAAATAAACTTTGATACATAAAATCTTCAATGTAAAATTTAAATTGAAAAGAACCAGTGGGGGGAAAATCAGTACAATAAAAAATTTAATATAAAAATGAGAAACGATTTCATTATGTTAGACAGAAAAATCAGGAAATTAAATTGACAATGACATTCACTTCATGAAATTCTTTCTTGAAAAAAAAATTCTTATTAATGGTATAGTTCTGATAAAAATATTTTATCCATATGGAGTCAAATGTCCTAGGGTTAAAACAGCAAAATCAAAATGTGCAGTAGTTCCAAGTGGCAGAGTCAAAACATCCGGGACACAGCTCCAGGCATTCTGGAAACTTTTCACGGAAACTTTTCCATTTCAGAAGTACCAACTATTTTATAAGTTGTAATAAGTACATCCTCCATAATTCATTGGTCCACCTCAACAAGTTGGTACAGTTATGGCATGCTTCTGAAACTGGGCTGTCAGAAACTGCTCAGTTACAGGATGCCACGATTGGGTGGTGCCAACTTGTTCAGGACGGAGCCTCATTGAAATTCTAAATTACAGACACTGTCATTAGGAGGCTTGTAAAATCTCTTGCCACCACTGGCTTTGAGAAGCTACACGTAGACCAGGCTGCCCCTGGGGAAGGAAGTCAGAACGTTAAGACCTGGGCCTACCACCTCTGTCTATCTGCTATTCCTGAAACTGGTTTGTAAGACTGCAGAGCTGGAAGAAATGCCAGACCCATGGTCCAACTTGTCAAGACTTTAGTGTAGCAGGCCCTGGGTGATTTCTTGCTCAATTGCCCTTTCCCTTTGACTACTGAGCTGGCCAAAGAATGCATGGCCGAATCAAGAGGGTCACAGGATGGAGACAACTTGTGACCTCATAATTCATTCACTCAAAAGTAAAATCAAGATTTATCTCCAGAACCAATGATCCATATCCTCAGCAGTACCCCCAAAATGTTTTCCTTCTCACCTACAGGAATCTCACTCAGGCCTCAAGATCCAGGAGACGTCCTGCTTCTCCTTCCACAGTTTCCGCCATTTTCCCATTCTGTACCCCTCTTGTGAGCCTTTTATCACTCACACCCTTGCACCGTGACTTAACCCTTCAAACCCACTCCTCTGAAGGTCCTCTGTGAGAACAGTGCAATGTTGCCCAAGAATGTGTTGCTAGGGAAGCAACACTAACCTCCGAGATTGAATCAATGGAAAGGCCACAAATGGTGCAATACCCCTCAGGCCTGAAAAACACGTTAGCAAATCAGACTGGAAGTAGAAGTAATCCAAGAGAACATGGAGTCTTTTAGAGGTGGTGGGAGAGTGAGGGAATAGGTGTGGAGACAGCCAGAGGTGGTCGGTCTTGGAAGGCCAGAATAAGGTGACCCACAAAGGAAAAGTTTAGCCTTACTTACTCTCCACCCCAGGCCTTCATTAAGGGTTCAATATGTCTGGTGGTTTGTGGAGACCCCTTAAGCAGGACAATATTATCCAGCAAAGCCCCTTCCAAACTGACATGAGTTGGGGAAATGTGAACTTGCCGGGGAGATGGTCATAGGGTCCCGCTCCTGTTTACCTCTTCTGGATCACCAATTGCCTCTCCCCACAGCCATCAAATACTGTGCTATAGCCACACTGAATGGCTCCCATGTTCCCTCTTGTCTTCAAAATGTTTAATCCCTCCATCCAGCTGCCCATGCACTGTGTGGCAACGTCATCCTTTAGGTCTCTGCTAAGACATCACTGCCTTGAGGAAATCTTCTCAGATTCCCAGGTCTGAGTAAGGCCCTTCCTCATGAGAACCTTTTGGTTACTCAATCATATGGATCCCCCACTGTTATAATTGTCCCCAAATTTGGTTATCTGTATTCCTTACTAGGCTATCAGAGTTATGAAGGCAGGGACTGTGCCAATCGTGATTACCAGTCTACCTCCAACATACAGCTGGTTCTCAAGTCTGTTTGCTGAATGAATGCATTAATGGATTAGTTTATTAATCAGGCTAACAAACCAATACATCATCTAAATTCTTGGCCTAATCCTATGCTCATTAAGTGACCTTAACAGGAGAATCCAGTCCACTTAAAGAGTTATATTTGGGGTATTAAAATAATTGCCATTCTGACTTTATACATCAGTCTTTTGTGAGTTTTGCCAGTGTGAGTTGGCTCCTGAGAGTAACTCTGTAACACTGATTAAATTTGGGGCTTATTGCTGACAGCAGACTGTGGATATGCCAAGTCCCCCAAGGAAAAGGTCTGCTCTCAAGAAGCTGCTCTTTGTATCGTAGTGAACTTTATATACTTTCCATTTTGAATTTCTAGAGTATAGCACTATAAACACAGGTTCTCAATAAAGACTAGTCATGGGAATTAAAAAAAACAGAAATACTATGTATGTTAAAGAAATTCAAACACAGATTAGACTTTTATAGAGTCTCACGACAAGGCTTTCCTTTCCAGAGGCCCAAAGTTCTGTCTAATGACTAGCAATTGTTCCTAATCCTAGTGTCCTTTCCAGTGCAGCTGTGACTGCTTCTAAAAGCACATAAAGCTTTATGGAAAGTCTGACCTGGCAGTTTTCCTTTCTCGCACCCAAAGGTACCAGGCGCATTCCTGATGCCAGATGATGCCTGTTCTGGCTGAGACTGGGGGAGGTTTGACGTTGGTGCGGGGACAATTCAAGATCTGTCAGCTGGTTGTGGCTGATTATCAAGATGTCCAAACTGGCTCCTTTGCTATGTGTAAGCAATTTAATTTTGTGCCTAATTTTAATCTGCAGTGTACTGTATGTCTACATCTGCTGTGTTAAAGCATTCATTAGCATTTAAAGGGGGAGCTGATGGTATTGATCACTCTTATTAAAACCAAAAACAGTCATTCGGCAGTAACTGATGAGCATTCTCAACCACTGAAGTCACAGCCAAAGTTTATATACTCAAAACACCGGCAGAAATGGAACATGCAGTATCAAAGCAGGGATATTAAAGTGGCATCTGTGAGAAGCATTTACGGTTTGCCACCACCCACCCAGCCCCCTGCTTCCCAGATTATGAGCTTCTCCATCACAGGAAACTTCATTTTTTCCTGAATTTCACCACCAGGCAGAGTGCCTGGCACAGAAATAGTTTCTCAGTAAAGGTTCTGATGAGGGAATAAATTAAGGAACGAAGGTGAGCTAATGAGCACATGTTACATACACCCTCTATGTGAACTGTTTTTTTCTTACTTACAGGCATTGTAACAGCTGTGTACTGCTGTAGAATAAATCACCCCCAAAACTTTCAGTGGCTTCAATCTCACAGAGTTTCCATGGTTCAGGAATCTGGGAATGGCTTAGCTGGCTGATTCTGGCCCTGGTTTCTGATGAAGTGTTAGTCAAAGTGTTCACCAGAGCTGACTTCATCTGAAAGCCTGACTGAGGCCGGAGGGTTGCTGCCAAGACAGTTCTCTCACAAGTTGGCTGTTGGCAGGAAGCCTCCGGTCCTCTTCACGTGTGTATTTCTACAGGCTTAAGTATCCCTGTGACATGGTGGCTGGATCCCCCCTCCAGAGTGAGCCAAGGAAGTGGAGTGAAAGCCACAATGTCTATTATGACTTAGCCTCTGAAGTCACACACAGTCACTTGCCATAATATGGGAAGTGTTCACACAGGTGTGCCCTATCAGCATAGGAAGGGGATGACCCAAAGGTGTGACTACCAAGAACTGGGAGTCACTGAGTCACCCTGTAGGCTGGCTACCACAGATACCATTAAAATCTCTGTACCCGCCCCTCCCCGCCAAACTATAGTTTGAGGTCTTTCTCTCTGAGCTTTGCTTTTTTGGCTTCTTTTCCATTTTCCCAGAATCTAAAATTTGAACCTGAGCATGCTTCAACTGAGTGTTAGAGCAGGAAGGCATCATGAAGACTGTCAGAAGTTCAGTGCCCTCACTTTACAGATGGAGAAACCAAAGTCTGTCAGAGCAACGCATGTACCCAGCAACTCAGCCAGTCACGGGCAAAGGCAGAGCTCAAGGCCACGCCTTGAAGCTCTCCTCTACACTGTTCTCATGGAAGCCTGTGCTTTGCAAAAATGTTTGATCACATGTGAAATCAGTGTTGCTGAGGTCTGGCAGCTATCCGTTAACATTTACTTTATTTTGGTACAGTTGGATCTTCTTAAGTCTCTATAGAAACTGGGGGGAGTCTTTGTGGATTAGTAGGTATGACGAAATGCTTCTAAAAACCATCAAGGCAAATACGTTTCCTCTGTCTTTCATCAGGCCTTTGTTAGTTTCCTCTGGATTTCTGGTGCTTTAGAGAAAGCATCTGTTTTATGGAATAAATATTCTTAATAAGGTATCTGCAGAGTACATTTTAATGCTCAATTTGGTCAAGCAAACATTTGCTGAGGTCCTACTGTGTGTTCAACACTGGCCCTGCGTTCTGTGTGGTTTCCACTGTAAATTCAGAAACAAATCTGAGGTAGGGGGAATTATTTTCCTACAGACTAAATTAGAAAGATAAAATGGAAAAGAGAAATGATTTATTTTGTGGGCCAGGAATAATTCCTTCCCCACTTTTTTGATGTTCTTTGGCTCTTTCTGCACACCAGCCCCTGCCTCCCCTTCCTCTCCCTGCATTTCATCCTGGCCTAGGGCACCTGTGCCTCTGAACTTCCAAGTTCTCAGGACTTAGCTTATGCAATTATTCTTTGTGTCTTAAAAAAATGCCTAAAAATCAGTAGTTCCTGTGTGTAGTGTAAAACATTCAATAATGACCCATCCTTAAATTTGAGCCATTATAGCAAATCACTGTCTTATTTTATCAAAGAATCAAAATGAGTTTATTGAAAATAAGAGATCCAATGCTAGGTGGTCAATTTTCAGAAATCTCATACTTCTTACCAACTTACAGATGAAGTTCTGGGCAAACTCAAAGGATAACAACACCATCTGCTTGGGGCTTTTTTGTTGTTTTGTTTTTGTTTTCAATTTTTTTAATTATGTTCAGTTAGCCACTGTATAGTACATCATTAAATTTTCGATGTAGTGCTCAATGATTCATTAGTTGCATATAACACCTAGTGCTCATTACAACACATGCCCTCCTCAATACCCATCATCCAGCAACCCCATCCTCTCACCCCCCTCCCCTCTGAAACCCTCAGTTTGTTTCCCAGAGTCCACATCTTTCACGGTTCATCTCCCTCTCTGATTTCTCCCCCTTCAGTTTTCCATCCCTTCCCCTACGGTTCTGTGTTATTCCTTATATTCCACATATGAGTGAAACCATAATTGTCTTTCTGCTTGACTTATTTCGCTTAGCATAATCCCCTCCAACTCCATCCATGTCGATGCAAATGGTAGGTATTCATTCTTTCTGATGGCTGAGTAATATTCCATTGTATGTATGAGCCACGTCTTCTTTATTCATTCATCTGTTGAAGGACATCTCAGCTCCTTCCACAGTTTGGCTATTGTGGACATTGCTATGAACTTTGGGGTGCATGTGCCCCTTCTTTTCACTACATCTGTATCTTTGGGGTAAATACCTAGTAGTGCAATTGCTGGGTTGTAGGGTAGCTCTATTTTTAACGTCTGTTTTCCAGAGTGGCTGTTCCAGCTTGCTTTCCTTTACAGTGTAAGAGCATTCCCCTTTCTCCACATCCTCACCAACACTTGTTGTTTCCTGTCTTATTCTTTGCTGTTCTAACTGGTGTAATGTGGTTTTGATTTTGTATCCTGCCACATTGCTGAAAGGACCGCCTTTGCAGTATCCCACAGGTTTTGAACTGATGTGTTTTCATTCTCATTAGTTTCTATGAATTGTTTAAGTTCTTCCTTAAAGTCCTGGTTGACCCAATCATTCTTTAGTAGGATACTCTTTAACTTCCACATGTTTGAATTCCTTCCAAATTTTTTCTTGTGATTGAGTTCCAGTTTCAAGGCGTTGTGGTCTGATAACATGCAAGGAATAATCTCAATCTTTTGGTAATGGTTGTGACGTGATTTGTGACCCAGTATGTGGTCTATTCTGGAGAAGGTTACGGGAGCATTCAGGAAGAATGAGTATTCTGTTGTTTTAGGGTGGAATGTTCGGTATATATCTATGAAATCCATCTGGTCCAATGTGTCAAAGCATTTGTTTCTTTGCTGATCTTCTACTTAGATGATCTGTCTATTGCTGAGAGTGGAGTGTTACGATCTCCTACTATTGATATATTATTATCAATATGATTCTTTTATTTTGGTTAACACCTGGCTTATGTAGTTGGCTGCTCCCATGTTGGGGGTATAGATATTTACAGTTGTTAGATTTTCTTCTTGGATAGAATCTTTAAGTACAATACAGTGTCCCTCCACATCTCTTACTACAATCTTTGGTTTAAAATCTAATTTGTCTGGTATGAGAATTACTACCCCAGCTTTCTTTTGAGGTCCGTTGGCATGAAAAATGTTTCTCCATCCCCTCACTTTTAATTTGGAGGTGTCTTTAGGTTCCAAATGAGCCTCTTGTAGACAGCATATGGATGGGTCCTGTCTTTGTAGCCAATCTGCAATCCTGTGCTATTTCAGGGGGACATTTAGGCCATTCATGTTGAGAGTAACTATTGAAAGCTATGAATTTAGTGCCATCATATTGCCTGTAAAGCCCCTGTTTTTACAGATTGTAAATTTCTGGTCCATGTTATTCTTGGGGTCTTTCTTCTTTTATAGAATCCCCCTTCATTATTTCTTGCAGGGAAGCCTTGGTGGTCACATAGTCTTTCAGTTTCTGCCTGTCCTGGAAGCTCTTTGTCTCTCCACCATTCTGAATGACAGTCTTGCTGGATAAAGTATTCTTGGTTGCTTGTTCTTCTCATTTAGTACCCTGATTATGTCTTGGCAGCCCTTTCTGGTTTGCCAAGTCTCTGTGGACAGGTCTGACATTATTCTGATATTCCTCCCTCCATAGGTAAGAAATCTCTTCCCCCAAGCTGCTCTCAGGATAGCTGCATTGGCTGTAAGATTAGCAAGTTTTACTATTATATACTGGGGTGTTGGTCTATTTTTTAGTAATCTTGGGAGGGGTGCTCTGTGCTTCTTGGAATCAAATGCTTGTTTCCTTCTCCAGATTAGGGTAGTTCTCAGCTATGGTTTGCTCAAGTATACCTTCTAGTCCTCTCTCTCTCGCTCTCTCCACCCCCTCAGGGATCCCAATAATTCTGACTTTGGAACATTGCATGGCATCATTGATCTAAGTCTGATCTCATGGGCTTCCAGTTGTTTATCCCTATCCTCCTTGGCCTCCTTCCTTTCTATCAGCTTATCTTCTACATCACTAATTCGTTCTTCTTTCTCATTTACCCTAGCTGTTAGAGTATCCAGTTTAGACTGCATCTAATTCATAGCATTTTTAAGTTTGGCATGATTAGCTCTCATTTCTGCCCTTAGAGATTCTATATTCCCGCTAATGGTTTCTTTAAGCCTAACTACTGACTTCATAATTGCAAACCTGGAGTCTATCTCTGACATCTTGCTTATATCCATATTTATTAGGTCTGTGGCAGAGGCCATTGTCTCTGGTTCTTCTCTTTGTTGGCAGTTCCTCCTCTGCCGAAGTCCAGCTCCAGCAACAGTCAGGGTCCCCGAAGGAAAGAACAGCATCGGCGATACAAAATGAGGAGACGGACTCGGATGATGTTTCAGGAGTCTCCCAAAACCTCAGGGCTCGGGGTCCTTTTTTTATATCATTGTAACAAAGGATGATCAAAGACACAACCAGGATGTTTACTCATTGATCAAAGGAACCTTGGTAGATGAGTTTGGTGTTTTCTCAGAGGCCGGACAGATGAGGCCTGCTTTTCTTATCTGTATCATAAGTCTCCTGGAGCCTGCATGGTTTTAACAGAGCTCCCCTCCTGTTCCTTTGTTTTAAGGTCTCAACTAGTTCTGACTTAAATCACTGATTTGGTAAAGATTCGTTAGTCATTATGTCTTGAGGTAAAAGGCTATTCATTCTGGGGAGGGACAATATGGTGCCAGACCTTATCTGGCAATATTTCAGGACTCTATCTAGGCATGCTTATAGAGGGAGTAAATCATCTATATAGGAGAAAGGTGAATCATACTAAGAATAAATTTGACTAATGCTTAACAAATCTAACCCATTCTCTCTATTCATAGCATTCCAGGTCCTTTGGACTGCAAGCCGCTTTTAATTGGAAGGGGTTGATTAATGCTTTACCCATTGCATATCTCCTTGCCTTGCAGGAGGGCAGTGCCCCAAACCACGTAGTGGGGGTTCACCTTCTTGTGCCATGCAGACGGCTCACATCACTCCTCCTAGTCATTCTGTTGAGGGATGGTTGAGGGAATGTGTAGAATCAAAAATATCAACCATGACCCAGGCAAGATGCACCCTAGGAAAATCCAGAGTGGTCAGAAGCCACCACTCACACCTGGTGGAGATTTTCTGCTTGTAGAGATTCAGATATATATTCTTACACCTCAGGCTGATTTCGTGGTTGTTCAGGATGGTTCGGTAGATATCCAGCTAAATTCAGGGGACGAGTCAAAATGAGGTCCCCTACTCTTCTGCCATCTTGCTTTCCTCCTCCCCCCATCTGCTTGTTTTACTGAGATTTCATGATAAGAAACAGAATCCCATTCTACCTAGTTCAAATACAATTATTTTAAGTAATATAAAATATATCATGGAAGAAATAGTTATGATTAGCATTAACATTTATTGACTGATCACTATGTGCCCAGTCTCAGTCTAAGTCCTTCCCTCATTAATCTTCACAATCAACCCTATGAGGCAGACGCTATTATAATGTCCATTCTACAGTTGAAGAAACTGAGGAATAGAGAGGTTAGCTGTTTGCCCAAGGTAATTCAAGAAGCAGTACTGCAACAGGGTATGACCCCACAAAGACTGGTGCTGGAGGACTGCTCAGAATTCAAGGTGGCTCTCAGCACTGGGCTGGGTCACTGGATCCTTGTTCCCATGCTCTACTATTAATGTGACTCAGCTATGCCCAAATGGCTGCTGCTTTTCCATGGCACCAACATCAGATGTTTTCTGCTCTTCTGTATTTCAGTCTGCACCAATAAGGTTTCCCATCCCTGACGCCTCCTCATAAACATTCAGCTACATCTCCTACCTTTAACTGGTAATAATTCCTTCCATAGTCCTTGTTTCAACTGATTCAACTTGGACCAGCTAATGTTTTTGAGACAACCCTGGGAAGTCACAGGTTGCTCAGCAGATCCTAGGCTGGCTGGGTGCACTCCCTGGTCCTGTGGCCTATCAAGGAGTGGGAGGAGGACATAGGACAGAAAGTATGGCCATCTAGGCTGTAAGGTCTTGCAGCTGCAATCATTTCTCTTAGAACAGGGTTCAGGCATACTTTTCCAGCACACTTATCCTCTGATATCCTAATCTACACCATTTACTAGAAGGACATAGTCCAGGTAATTGGCTGAGTTTAATAAGTATTTTTTGGTGGCATTTATAAACTACACCCAGAAAATTATGCAGATAAAAATTTTCACTTTGAAAACAAGACTGGATTGAGAGTAGGAAACCTACACCTCCTCCTGTGTCTCTCCTTCACTCTCACATGACTACCACACTCATAACACGTCTGACACCAGATGTGTGGGGCTTTTTGCCCACACTGAGCAATTCTGCAAATCCAGCGGGGTGTCCTACAATTAGACCCAATTCTGACACTATCTTCCTACAGACCCACAGGCTAAGGGCTCAGCGTGCAAGACTGCTCCCCCCACATCGGATGCCAGTCACAAGTCCAGGTTGTCACCTGTGTTTCTGACCAGCTATAAATCAGAGGTTCCCAGGCTGCATCCCTGAGTTCAATGATTTGCTAGAGCAGCTCACAGAACATGGGAAAGTAGTTGACTTATTATTTACCAGTTTATCGTGAAAGGATAGGATAAAGATACAGATGAACATCCAAAGAAAAGAGATGCAAGGGCACCTGGGTGGCTCAGTGGGTTAAAGCCTCTGCCTTCGGCTCAGGTCATGATCTCAGGGTCCTGGGATCGAGGCCCGAATCGGGCTCTCTGCTCAGCGGGGAGCCTGCTTCCTCCTCTCTCTCTGCCTGCCTCTCTGCCTACTTGTAATCTCTCTCTCTCTCTCTGTCATATACATAAAATAAAAATATATATATATATAAAAAGGAAAAAAGAAAAGAGATGCAAAAGATGGGCATGTGGGAAGGGGTGCAGAGCTTCCATGTCTCCCTGGATGCTCCACCCTTCCCACACCTCCATGGGTTTACCAACCCACCAAGCTCCAAACCCCATACTACTGGGATTTTTACGGAGGCTTAATTATGTAGGCATGATCAATTATTAACTCCACTTCCAGCCCCTCTCTCCTCTCTGGAGGATGGGTCATGAGGCTGAAAATTCCAAGTTTCTAAATCAAGAGTAGGTCTTTCTGTGACAAGCCCCCACCCAGGAGCCCACTGAGAGTCTTCTCATCAGAACAGACATTCCTATCACCCAGTAAATTGCAAGGGATTGAGAAACTGAGTGTCTGGAACCAGAATCAAAACAAAACATTGGCACAAAAGATGATCCTAGGTGCTCTTCTTGCTGAGGAAATTACAAGGGTTTTAGGAGCTCTGTGGCAGCAACCAGGGACAAAGACCAATATATATACATATATATTATTATTATTTCACAGACTGGATAACTTCATATACAAGAGCGTAATCAATTCAAACCAATATTTAATTGAGCACTGACTATGAGTAACATCAAGGATTAACTTCCTAAGAGTAGGAATAGTTTGTAGGGATTTGAGAGCTAGGAAGGACTTGCAGTTCCCAAGTGTCCCCTAGACTGGGGTCAGATATATTCTAAAGGTCACACATTCTTTAAGAAATCTTCTTAAGTTTGGTGTTTGTATTCTAAAAATAATCTAAACAATACATGAGCACATTTTGGACCATCGCATGGCCACTTTAAATCTATGTACCGCCATGCAATTTTGGTATTTGAGTCCATTTTTGTTGATTCTAAATAGCATCAAAATCATTTTGGTGGGCAAATAATAAAAGGAAAACTTAATGACATACATGAACTACATTTATGCCAAAACTCACTGCACTGTACAGGGGTTTGGTTTCCCAGTGGTTGGAACAGAGAAAAATGGTGACAGAATTGAGAAGTGAAGGCACTACATTCATGATGGGAAAAACAACTTTACTTCAAAAAACATCCTTTTTCATACCCAGTTAATGTCCCAAGCTTGATTTTCAGCTTATAAATTAACTTGGGTTGTACAGTTGAATGACAATTACGGTATAAGGCAAGGAGTATATGCTTTCTTGGGTGGTGGGTTTTTTTTTTAAGTTATATTATAACCAAACTTTATTAAACTTAAAAATTCTTAATAATTTCCCTTTTAATTTAATAATTTAATAGTAATTTAGTTCTTAGAATGTCATAATTCTTTTCTTTTTTGGACTTTTTATTTATTTATTAAGTAATCTCTACACCCAATGTGGGGCTAAACTCATGACCCTGAGACTGAGTCACATACTCCTCTGACTGGGCCAGCCAGGTGCCCCAATTCTTTTTCTTTTAATTTTTTTTTAAAGATTTTTTATTTATTTATTTGACAGAGAGAGAGAGAGATCACAAGTAGGCAGAGAGGCAAGCGGAGGGAGAGGGGGAAGTAGGCTCCCCGCTGAGCAGAGAGCCCAATGTGGGGCTTGATCCCAGGACCCTGAGATCATGACCCGAGCCGAAGGCAGAGGCTTAACCCACAGAGCCACCCAGGCGCCCTTTTTCTTTTAAAAGAAGAACATATATTACTAAAGTCTGAGGATCACTGATTTAGAATAACACTACTAATTTTCAGATGGAAGGCACAAAGGCCCTGAAATACAAAGAAACGAGCTACTTAAGATAGGCACTATGACCTATTCATCCCAAGAGCCCAGAACTTAGATCCTCAGTAAACCATTATTAAACTCAAGTGCCCAGGACCATGGCAAGATGGTAACAGAGCCAGGATTAGCTTTTTATAACTATCTTCCTTCCTAGACTCCACCCTGGGAGGCTTGTCAGTCCTTGCCTAGCTGGGTCATCTGTGACTTTCTGAATTCTTTATTTTTTTTAATTTAAATATATTTGACATGTAACATTGTAAATTTAAAGCATACAACATGTTGGTTTGATAGATTTATATATATGATTGCCATTGTAATGATAATTAGCATCTTTGTCATAATCCAAAATTATCATTTCTTTTTAATGGCTGGAAAAATCAAGATCTAGTCTCTTAGCAAGTTTGGTGATGATAATACAATATTGTTGTCTATGTTCACTATACTGTGCATTGAATCTATATTTACTACTTGTTGCAAGTCTGGGCCCTTAAACAACATCTCTCCTATCTCTACCCCTCATTGCCACCTGGCCCCTTATAAACATTATTTTATTTTCTATTTTTATGAGTTTGGCTTTTTTATTTTTTTATTTTTTATTTTCAAGATGTATTTATGTATTTGAGAGAGTGCACGGAGGCGTAGGGATAGGGGAGGGACAGAGGGAGAGGGAGAGAGAGAATCTTTGAGCAGACTCCTGAGAGGGGAGCCCCCAGCACTGGGCTTGCTAAGGGTCATGTACTTAACTGATTGAGCCACCAAGGCTCCCTGAGTTTGTTGGTTTTTTTTTTTAGATTCAACATGTAAGTGACATCATACAGTATTTGTCCTTCTTTAACTTGTTCCACTTAGCGCAATTTCCTCAAGGTCTATCCACATCATCGCTATGGCAGCACTTCCTTCTTTCCTGTGGCTGAATAATATCCCATTGTACATATATCACATCTTATCTACTCACCCACTGACCAGCACTTACTTAGGCTGTCTCCATATCTCTGCTATTGTGAATAACACTGCAGTGAACATAGGAGTGTAGATCTCTCTTCAATATCCTATTTTTATTCCCTTTAGATATATACCCAGAATTAGGATTGCTGATTGTAAGGTACATCTATTTTTAATTTCTTGAGGAACCACATACTGTTTTCCATCAGTTTTCCAATGTCCTTTTCCCGCCTTTTCGCTCTCTCTCATTCTCAGTAGTAGCAATAACTATAACTACAATTTATTTATTTATTTTTAAAGATTTTATTTATTCATTTGACAGAGAGAGAGAGATTATAGGTAGGCAGAGAGGCAGGCAGAGAGAGAGGAGAGAGGAGGAAGCAGGCTCCCTGCTGAGCAGAGAGCCTGATGCGGGCCTCGATCCCAGGGTCCTGGGATCATGACCTGAGCCGAAGGCAGCGGTTTTAACCCACTGAGCCACCCAGGAGCCCTGTAACTACAATTTAACTATAGCTTGCTTACTCGGGGTACCCTGTCTGTCTTCAATTCTGCTCAGGTCATGATCCCAGGATTCTGCTTAGCGGGGAGCCTGTTTCCTCCCTTTGCCCCTCCCCCAATTTGTACTCTTTCTCTCTCTCTCAAAGTCTTACTATGTGCCTGGTGCTTTATAAATGTTGGGCCGACGGGGTCCGGGGAACTGAGGAGGCCACAAGACGGCGGCTGCCCTACTGTCTCACCGCCCCGCCCCCCTCTAATCAGCTTCCACTCTCAAAAGACCGCCAAGGCCAGAGCTTCGGCGGGAAACCGAGGGCTGAACTCCATCCAATCTCCTACCAATTACGGTCATGTTCCCCTGTTCCGCCCACACCCCATAAAAACCCGTGCGCATCCTCCCCAGGTGCGACTTCCCCGACTCCCTTCTCTCGGAGTCGCGGAACCTCGCCCGAGGGCATCTCTATTAAAAATCTCCCCTTGTGCCTATTCGTCTGGTGCTTTGTTTAATCCGCCGTTACTGGGAGGGCTACCGGGAAACCTTACAATAAACATTACCCTGTTTAAGGTTTAACTAGACTTCTCAGATCTTAAACTGTCTTCATTTTTGTTTTTGTTTACCATTTTGTTTTTCCCAGGTCTTTGTCTCTTAGAGGTTTTTTTGTTTTGTTTTGCTTTGCTATATAGCTCAGCAGCTTTTCAAGATGAATGGCTGCTGCATGTTCCTGAAGGCTGGCATTTTCAACCTGACCTGAATCACACCACTGTGTCTACTGAATTAATGATACTTGTCCAGTCATTACCTTAAGAGCTTTTCGTTGTCTTTAAGGAGAGGCAGTTCATTTTGCTTGGGATAGAGCTGTGGTGATTTGGTGCTCAATACAAGCCAGTTTGCAGGCTAGTGGAAACCTCTGTACTTTAAAGTGTTCTGCTGTGAGCTACTTTCCGCACCCAGGTTCCCTGAAAGAAAACATCCCGCCTCTTCTCTCAATCCATCATTTTTCATGGGCAGGTTTTTCAAACACAGACAGGAAAAGTACCAAATGTAACAATGTTCTTCCTTTCTGCAGTGCTTTATGGCCATGCCACAGATGCTGGGCTCCAGGGCCACGGCTGGATTAAAAAACCTTATCTCTGTTCTACAGAGGTGAAAAGATGTCCCTGTGGTAGTAGAAGTATCTAGAGTGTTGTCTAAATTGGAATACAGGAGAACTTACATTTAGTCTTTAATTCAAATAAATCACTGTCGTTCCATTCACAGCACTGTCATTACAGGACTGATTTTAATGATAGTTACAGAAAAATAGATTGAGTGCTATAGGGGAAGAAAAGTTTTTCTCATCCCTCTTACAGTCTCTGGCTGGGTCTGAAAATTAAACTGACAAAAATGGATTAACAGGAGAAAAGCATGCAATTTATATAACAGAAAAATTTCCCTAACTTTATGTATATCTTAAAAGAGAATTTCTCAGAAGATCGCTAATCCCCCATCCCCACTGCGAACCTGTTACATGTAATAGGTATCTCAAACTTTGTTAACGAGTTATTTTTGTTAACAAATTATACTAAATAAAGTCCAGGCATAACTAAAAGGTTTATTTTTTCTGCAGTTCCTATAGGGGAGCAAACTTTTCTGTTAGTCCCTTCTAATTTCTTTGACTGGTCTAATAATTAAGTGCACACTGGACAGGTTGACAGGACAAAATCAAGTTTAATTCCGTATGCACGGGATTCCCAAAGATACGGCCAAACAGACAGTCAGAACACTGACTTTTAAATTCCATGCTCAGCTAAGGAGAAGCGGGCAGAGGTCTAGGACTTCAAAGGTAAGGAAGACAATTCACAGGAAGGTGGAAGAGCAGACATTTGGTAAACAAATGTTCCCTGAGCAGATGTGTCTTTCTAATGTAAAAAGTTTTCTAACATAAAAAGTTATCTCTGGCAATAGCTCTTTTGCTGCTCTGTCCCCCTATCTAAATTCTGATAAGCAGTTACGGGAGAGGTAAAAAAGAAAACTGAGTCTGTTAGATCTTGATTGCCTTCAGCTCAAAATAATCCGCAGGCCAAAGTGGCACATTTCGGAGTCACATGTTCTGCTCCCTGTCACTCCCTAGCGTTGAAGTTATATCACAACTGAAAAAAAAATCTTAATGTTGATTCTAGTTTAAAAACAAATTATTAAGACCGCGAAAACCTAAAAAATAAGGCAATGGTTGTCAGTACACACTCTTGAGTTTGCTGCCTGCAGCCTTTGAAAAACAACACAATGCCATTAACAGGCAACAAAAGGAAAAGAAATCCCATCACTTCTGTACTTACAGGGTGTGACCTTTAACCTTGGGCAAATTTGTAAATTTGCCAGTCAGGCTGGGTTGACGGTAAAAAGCCCACGTGAGCTCAACTGGGTGTCGGACCCCCACCTACCCCACCACTGAAAGTGCTGGCTCATTTATGGAAGTAAATAGAACTGAAAAGACCAAAACCAAACCAAATAATAAAGAACTGACTTTTTTTAAAGGTCATTCCAGAGATCTGTTCTTTCCTCCTTCCTGAAGGGTAGCCGAATATGCCACCCCAAAACGAGCCTCTTTAGTATAAGGATTATTTTGAGCTGATGTTTTTAAGAAACTACAGATGCAGAAGAGGCTCTAAGGAGTGGACGTTACCCTTTTGTAAGGAAAATCTACATCTATAAAGGAAATTTACATTAGAAAGGGGGCCTGCACGAGGAAGAGAGCTATTACCTGACGGCTTTTTCACCTGAGGGACTAACCAGTAGGACGATCTTTGTTTACCAAACATCCCTCTTCTCACCTTCCCCTGAACTGCTTCTCCCTCTGAAGCTCCAGCCTCCATCCCCTTGCTTAGCTCAGGACAAGGTGTATCTCAGTTGTCTAGTCACCTTTTGAAACTTATATTTTTGTGAGACTCCGGTTCGAATGTATGTAGTTAAGCTGGTTTTATTTTTCCCCTGTTAAACTGTCTTCTATTATGAGCGTGGGGAGGTGGTCTTGGCCAAGAACTCAGAAGGGTAAAGAGAAAATTATTTTTCTTCCCCTATACCACCTTGAAAGCAAAGCCCTTAGCCCTTATGTTATTAAGATTACTACAAAATAAGAATAAGATAAGCATCTTTTTTGAGAGAGAGAGAGAGAGAGAGGGAGAGAGGCAAGTGTAGGGGCAGAGGGAGAGGGAGAGAGAGAAACTGCAGGACCCTGAGATCATGACCTGCGCCGAAATCAAGAGTCTGACGCTTAACCGACTGAGCCACCCAGTCACCCCTTTAATAACGACCTTTAAAAGATAAAAGGGGCGGCGGGGCGCCTGGGTGGCTCAGTCGGTTAAGCGTCTGCCTTAGGCTCAGGTCAGGATTCCAGAGTCCTGGTCAGCAGGGAGCCTGCTTCTCTCTTGGCCTCTGCCCTCCCCCGCTGCTCCTGCTCTCTTTCTCAAATAAATAAAATCTTAATAAGTAAATAAATAAATAAATAAATGATATATATGTAAAGTGTTCAGTTCACACCTGGCTCCCACAATGGGCTCAATAAATTATAGCTATGATCATGGCTATTATTAGTATTTTATGATACCTGAAAACTCAAAATGGCCAGGGATGAGATGAAAACAGCAACGCCCCACTCCAGCTAATGCCCAGGTGAGCACTTACATATTGGTTTTAGTCTGTTTGTTCATCTTTGCTTCCACCCTTGTCTCCAGCCCTTTTCTTTGTTAGGTTTTGTTTTTATATTGCTCTAAGGATGCTGTAGTAGTGGTGGATCAAATTTTAAATTCCTTAAAATTTTACAATCCAGTGGACTGCCCCCCCAAGAAGAAACACACCTGGTGCCTCCAAGCCTTGGCTATTTTAAGGGCTGTACATCAGGGACTCGGCTGTACAAGTTTTATGTTCCTAAACACTAAATACCATGGTAGCTTTATAAATGGCAAAATTCTGTAAATTTTTAATGGATCCCAAGATTCTGATCTGGTATTACTGCACAAAAAACTTAAATTTAAAGGTGTGTATGCGATGGGGTGCCTCAGTGGCACATTTAGTTAAGCATCCGACTCCTGGTTTTGGTTCAGGTCCTGATCTCAGGGTTGGCAGATTGGGCTCCGCACTTAGTGGGGAGTCTGCTTGAGGTTTTCTCTCCCTCTGCCTCTGCCCCTCCTGCTAGTGTGTGCGTTCTCCCTCTCTCTCTAAAATAAGCAAACTTGGGTGCCTGGGTGGCTCAGTGGGTTAAAGCCTCTGCCTTCGGCTCAGGTCATGATCTCAGGGTCCTGGGATCGAGGCCCATATTGGGCTCTCTGCTCCGCAGGGAGCCTGCTTCCTCCTCTCTCTCTGCCTGCCTCTCTCCCTACTTGTAATCTCTCTTTCTGTGTCAAATAAATAAATAAAATCTTTAAAAAAAATAATAAAATAAGCAAACTTTTTTAAAAAAGGTGTGTAGGTGTGTGTGAAAATCTGGAAAGATACACAATAAAATATGAAAATATGTGTCTCTGGGTGGTAGGATAACAGGCAATTTGTCTTTTCTTCTTGTTCTGCTCATTTAATGCCTCAAAAATGAGGGTGAATTACTTGTATATCTTTTAGTTAAAAATGTATTATGCAAACACTACAATTGAGTATCTTCAGATAAACCTAGTAGGGAGAGCTTTTTCTCTCCTCTGCCTGGTAGGTCCTTTCTGTATCTCACCAGGCTCTGAAGGAATCATACCAGTTATCCGTGATATGCCCACTTTGCTGTCCTAATTCCAGTCACACATGTTCGAAAAGATAACCAACAAACCTTAGGACAAATCAATACCACTGCTACTGAAAAGATCTCCGAGTTCTTGCTCTATCAGATGGGAGCTGAGAATTTCATCTTAGAGACTGAGACAGCCCTCAATTTTAATCTGTCACTTGGGAGCTGTATCATGTTGGACACACGTTCCCCACCTATAAAAACGGGTACGAGAATCCTGACTTCCCAAGAGAGTTGTGACTATTAGGGATGCACGTACAACTCCAAACAATGATCCTGGCTAGAGCAAGCATTCAACACACAGTAGCTGTTTCTGCTTCGTGTCTGTAGGTACAACAGCAAACGGTCCCCAAGTATGAACATCTCTGAAAGGCAGGCCCCTCTCCACAGCCTTGTCAGTGAAAGGGAACCACCTCACTCTTTGCTGTTCAAATGAAAAAGATTCATATACCTCTTACAACAGTACTTTTATACATCTCTGCGTGAACCATGTAAAATCTGTACTTAGATCAGCTGTTTATGCTCATCTAGTGGCTGATTAAATGACTACCAAATTATAAATGTTACTGCTAAACCCAGAGTAACAAAGCTTTTGTCCTGCCTACCCTTCTAATTTAGGAACCACCTGTATTCGTAAAGACCTTCTTGCTCTCTAAATTGTAACACTGATCAAATACTTTATGGGCAGGGCTCATTTTCAGACTCAATATCTCTGAATCTTTTTCTCCCCCTAGCTTTTTGGCATTTATCTTTTAAGTCTGTATCTCTAAAATTGTCAAGGCTACAGCCAGAGGCCTCTCAAATCAGACTGCCCTGGCTCAGATTCCAACTCACCATTTTCAAACCATGTGATAAGTGACTTAACCCCACTGTGTTTCAGATTCCTCCACAGTATAATAAGATAATCACAGTACCTATCCTATCTTATAAGGTAAAGTGCTTAGAACAGTGAGAGCCCAGCATACAGTAAGTAGTTATTATTATATGTAATCAATATTGTAAAAGTGAAATCCAGGGGCATCTGGGTGGCTCAGTCAGGTAACTGTCTATCTTCGGCTAAGGTCATGATCCCAGGGTCTGAGATGGAGTCCCACATCGGGCTCCCTGCTCAGCAGGGAATGTGCTTCTTTTTCTCCCTCTGTTCCTTTCTGTTCCACTCATACTCTCTCTCTTTCAAATAAAAAAAAAATCTTAAAATAAAATAAAATAAAGGTGAAATATACTCCGTGAACATTTGCAACTCCATCAGAAAGGCAAACTGCCTACCTGCAGGATTCTCTTTCAAATGATAACCATTGTCGGAAAACTGTTAAGTGTGCATACAATTGTCACAGCAAAGAGAACATGACATACATAGACAGTCTCTAAAGTAATTTCTGCATGACAGATATTACTGGAAGTTGAGTGGCAGAACATTACTCACTCCTGTGGAGAAACTTGGTTTGGGGGTTTCCAATAAACTACAGTAATAACTAGTTGGCTCTACCACCAGTCAAGTTCAGTCATCTCAGATGTGTCTGAATGCTGAGTTCCTTATTATTTGTTTAATCCCCGGTTTCCTCTCCTTTATCCCGGCCTCCCCCAGTAGACGTCCCCATGCATGTGGGAGTACTTGGAGGAAGACCAGCAGAAGCATACCCCACAAAGGGACACATCAAAACTGTTCCCTGACCATTATCTAGAAACTGGCTGAGCTGATTGAAGGGCACAAAGTTTCTCTGACATTCTTTGTTCCTCCCTCCCCACTGTGCGCAATCACTAAAAACAAGGATCTCCGTGTGCGCCAGCACCAGCGACGATTCTGTTACCGGGTTAAGTGATACTGTGGAGGATCAAAACCTCTGTCTTTTAAGCCTGTGTTTTCCACAAACCCAACTCCCAAAAATACTGAAGATGTGCTTCAAAGATACTCAATTGAATTTTTACTTCCACGGTGCAGTGCCCTCTGTTCTAATTACTATTATTACTCTAAGCCAGGAAAGACAAGTTTCATTACTTGGCAACTGAGACGGAAAAAAATATGAGCCAGAAAGACCTCCTGACATTTCATATTGATAAGTTAGAAGAAAAAAAAAAAGTTAGAAGAAAATAACCAATACTCCCCTGAAAAGGAGATCAACAAAAATATTTCATGATGGGCTACAAGAGACATGGAAGCAGTTTTGTCTAATTTTTTTATTCTAATGAAAGTCCAGAGTTCTAAGAATCACACTGTTGGCTGTGACAGGTTGAAGGTCATGTAGGAGTTTTAGGGGTCTAAAGTTAGTAACAGCCTGTGGAGATTTTATATATATTTTTTTTTCTTTTTAAGATTTTATTTATTTGACAGAGAGAGAGAGAGAGAGAGAGAGAGAGAGAGAGAGAGAGAGATCACAAGTAGGCAGAGAAGCAGAGAGAGAGAGGGGAGGAAGCAGGCTCCATGCTGAGCAGAGAGCCTGATGAGGGACCTGAGCCGAAGGTAGAGGCTTTAACCCACTGAGCCACCCAGGAGCCCTGTGGAGATTATATTTAACCATGTGTAAACATCAGATGTGGAAAAACAGAATGGGTCCACTGTTAGGCCCAGCCAGAAAGCACCAGAGTGGTTAAGCTAAAGACAGCAGGGGCAAGGCAGTATCCACCAGTTCTCTGCCAGACAACATTACCAGGCAGGAAATACCTCCCAAGTGATTTTCTGGCCTCCCCTGAGGATTCATGCTCACAAAGGGTTTGGTTTTCCTTTCTCAAAATTCCTTTACTACTTATAGTCTGATGTTTACATTCTATTACTTGATTTTAATGAGACTATGTAATAAAGTGTTAAAATGGCCTAATTGTTTCCACATATTGGTCTCTTCTCACTATTCAGCTCTCTCCTTATTAGGGTCATTGATAATATCCTTTGAATGTCCAGTAACTCCACAAAAGTAATAGGGATGGAACAGCTAATACTTTCAACTCGACTAGATGAAAACACCAGGGTTCAAACGTCACACCAGCTCAGCCTACTCCTTCTTTCCGCAGGTCAAAAGGAAAACAAAACATGTGCCTCATAAAACAAAATATATTAAAAAAATTTTTTTTAAATTTTTTTCGTAATCTCTACAGCCAACACGGGGCTTGAACTCATGGCCCCAAGAACAAGAGTCACACACTCTACTGACTGAGACAGCCAGCTGCCCCAAAACAAAATACATTTAAATATTTAGGTATTTACTGCATTTTTCTGGTATGGTAGAAAGATTTATTAGCCAGGTGATCTGTTTTACAATACTAGCACTGCAAATTACCTGTGTGACCTGGGGCAAATCACTTAACCTCTCTGTGCTCTGTAGTCATTAGTTCACTTGATCATTTAACAGATCTTTAATTATCATTTGATTTATGCAGAATGTGGTGCTAGAAAGGGATACAAAACTAAATAAGTCTTCCTCAACTCTATCTTCCAACACCTATATTAAGGTTTCTGTATCTGCAATATTATTTTTATTCTGAAAGCTCTCCTTTTCTTGTTCTCTGAGGGTTCCCTCTTTAGAGCACTCTGTCCTTGTTTAATATCTTTTCATCCCTTTGAGAATATTAATGTAATCTTTTCCTGTTAATGTTTATTTTTCCATGTAGAGGCTCTGTTTCCTCTATTTTTTGTTAGTTGTCTGTCTCTATCATTTTACATGCTTTCCTCCAAAGCCATCTTTTAGAGTAAGGAAAGAAAACTGACAGGAAGCTCTGAAAACCTGAGTGTAGCTTGTCAACTGTGTTCTCACTATAGAGCAGTGGCTTTCAAAATGTTTGAACAGAGATTGCTGGGAAGATGACACAGTAGGAGGACTCTAACCTCACCTCGACCCACAAACACTATTGGATAACCCTCACATCAGTATAAATGACCCAGAAGACCCAAAGACTGGCAAAAAAGCTCCACAGGTAAAGGGAGAGAAGAGGCCACATGAATAGGGTAGGAAGAGTGGAGACCTCCCGGGGAGCTAAGCAGACCCATGGGGCTGTCCATGAGAGGGAGGAAGTACAGGTGTGGAGCAGGGAGAGAAAAAGACTATCATACAGGGGATGAATCCCCATTACATTTGGCTTTAAAAACTAGAGAGGCCAAATTTCATGAGTTCTTACAACAAGCAGGACTAAAAACCTAGAATGTTAGAAATCAGTGGGCTCAGCTCTGGGAGAGGTGGGAGGGCTAGAGGAAACTGGGTCCCTATACTTAAAGAGAACACAACAGTCTCCAGAGTTACACCATAGAAGAAGTTTGAAAAATGTCTGGGATATATGGTAGGGAGAGTTATTTACCAACTCAGAGCATGTCCTGGAGAGACAGAGATCTCTGGGGGACTCCTCCAGGAACAAAGGAGCAGGGAGGTGCCATATTCCTCCTCCACACCCCAGCATAAAAACATGGCCACCAGATTCCTGAGTAGATCAGTTGGTTAAACGGCTGCCTTCGGCTCAGGTCATTATCTCAGGGTCCTGGGATCAAGTCCCAAGTCAGGCTCCTTGCTCAGTGGGGAGCCTGCTTCTCCCTACACCTGCTTCCCCCTGCTTGTGCTCTCTGTCTCTGACCAATAAATAAAATCTTAAGACAAAAAGAAAACAAAATGTGGCCACCTGAGGGAACTAGCCCTACGCCTATATGTACCACCTAACTTCTTTATACTAAGCCCTGCCCCAGGCTTCACAGATGTGAAGCCCTGCCTCAGCTGCTGTGGGAGCCCCCTGCCCAAGAAGACCATTGCAAACCTTGGCAACACATTGTCTCCCGACCCATGTACTTTGTGGGGCCTTGGTCCTGGCAATAGCAGGTCTCTTCTTGCAAAGGATCAGTGTGCAAATCTTACTAAAATTGCCTGCCCTACTCCCACACACTTTTCATATCCACCCCCTCCAACATTCCCTCAGATAGAGCCGATTCGAAATGGGATCATAAGCCTGGCAGTGTGCAAGCAGCCCAGACAAGGGCCAGCACCACTACAAAGTGACTTGTGACCCGGGAAGAGGGGAAGGTAACCATGCACACCACTCAGAATGCAGCCACAGCACTGGGTTGGAGGCAGACATCTAGTCTGACTGCAGCTCCTGGCCACCAATGAAAGCTTCTCAGGGGACAACACAGGGAAAACGCCCTGCAATTTGGTGCTACTACATCTCTGGCAAACACCCAGTCTGACTCAACTCAAGACCAAGGCAACCTCAGAGTGGTTCAGTAACACCACACAGACCAAACACTGCCCATAACAGGCAAAGAGTCTCTGTACACAACTGGATGGAAGGAAAAAGTGGCTTGGCCACAAGAGCAAGGTGTATGCAACACACGCAAGAGACATCCCTGAAGCACCACGTGCGGGTAAACAGGGGACACTGCACTGCAGGGCACTACAGGACCCCTTCATGTGGGAGACATAGTCGACTTTCCTAATACACAGAAACAGACAGATAAAATGAGGAGACAGGAGAATATGTTCTGGATGAAAGAAGAGGAGAAAACCACAGCAAGAGATCTAAGAGAAACAGAAATAAATAATATGACCGATAGAGAACTTAAAGTAATGATTGTAAAGATACTCAAAGGACTTGAGAAAAGAGTAGAGGACATTAGTGAGACCCTTAAAGAAGAGATAAAAAAAGAATCAATAAGAGATTAGGAACACAGGAAACGAAATTTAAAATGCACTAGATGGAATAAATAGACTAGAGGAAACAGAAGAGCAAATCAGCAACCAGGTTGATGGAATAATGGAAAGTAATCAAGCTGAGCAGTGAGAGAAAAAAAAAATATGCAAAATGAGAACAGACTTAAGGAACTCAGTGACACTATCAAGTGTAATTACATTCACACTATAGGGATCCCAGATGGAAAAGAAAGAGAAAAGGGGGTAGAAAATTTATTTGAAGAAATGATAACTGAAAACTTGCCAAATCTGAAGAGAAATTCATATCTAGAAGGACAGAGGTCCTCCAACAAAATCAAACAAAGCGAGTCCATACCAAGACACACAGAAATTAAAACGGCAAAAAGTAGTGAAAAGGCAATTTTAAAAGTAGCAAAAGAAAACAGTTACATACAACAGAAACCCCATAACCCTATGAGCTGATTTTGCAGCAGAAACTTTGCAGGCCTTAAGAGAGTGGCATGATATATTCAAAATGCTTAAAGGAAAAAAATTCACATCCAAGAACACTCTATCCAGCAAAGCTACCATTCAGAATAGAAGGAGAGATCAAAAGTTTCCCAAACAAAAGTTAAAGGATTTCATGACTGCTAAACAAGTCCTAAAAGAAATGTTAAAAGGGACTCCTTGAGTGGAAAGGAGACACCATAAGTAGGAATAAAAGCAAGCACAAAAACAGAAAAAAGTAAGTGTATCTTTAAAAATCAGTCAAGGGACTCACAAAATAAAAGGATGTAAAGTATGCTACCAAATCCCTATGGGGGGGGGGATGTTGCAAAGAATAGGTTCAAGTTTAAGTAACCATCAACTTAATTTAGACTACTACATGCAGAAGATGTTATATAACAAAAAGCCCAAATCAAAAACCACTAATAGATGCAAAAAATAAAGAGAAAGGAATGAAATTATATCACTGAAGAAAGCCAAGTTATCATGAGAGAAAAGAGCAAGGGAAGAAAGAAACAGAAGAACTACAAATACAATCATAAAACAGTAACTAAATGGCAACAAGTACATACCTATCAATAATTACTTTGAATGCTAATGGAATAAATCCCCCAATCAAGACATAGGGTGACAGAATGGATTAAAAAAAAAAACCAAAACCCATTTATATGTTACCAACAAGAGACTCATTTCAGACCTAAAGACACATGCAGATTGAAAGTGAGAGGATGGAAAAACATTTCTCAAGCAAATGAGTATGAAAGGAAAGCTAGGGTAGCAGTCCTTCTACCAGACAAAATAGACTTTAAAAAAAGACTGTAAAAGACTTTAAAACAAGAGAAAAAGAAGGACACTAAATAATCACAAAAGGGACAATCCAACAAAAAGATATAATTGTAAATATTTATGTATACAACACAGGAGCACCCAAATACATAAAGCAGTAAATAACAAAAATAAAGGAAGCAATCAATGGTAATACAATAATAGTAGGGGACTTTAACACCCCACTTACATCAATGGACATATCATCCAAACAGAAAATTCAAAAAGAAACATTGACTTTGAATACTCATTGGAAGAGATGGATTTAACAGGTATATTCAGAAAATTCCATCCTAAAACAATAGAATACATATTTTTTGCAAGTACACATGGAACATTTTCCTAAATAGGTCATATATGAGGCCAGAAAACAAGTCTCAACAAATCTGAAAACATCGAAGGCATCCCATGCATTTTTTCTGAACACAATGTTATGAAACTAGAAACGACCAACAAGAAAATGTGGAAAGAGCACAAATACATGGAGGTTAAATAATATGCTACTAAATAATAAATGGGTCAAACATGAAATCAAAGAAGAAATCAAATATATGGAAACATATGAAATTGAAAATATACCAATCAAGAATCTTTGGCATGCAGCAAAAGTGGTTCTAAGAAAGCAGTTTATAGCAACACAGGCCGAGCTCAAGAACTAAATCTCAAATAAACAATCTAATCTTACACCTAAAGGAGCTGGACAAAGAAGAACAAACAAAACCCCAAAGCAGCAGAAGAAAGGAAATAATAAAGATAAGAGCAGAAATAAATAATATAGGGCGCCTGGGTGGCTCAGTGGGTTAAAGCCTCTGCTTTCGGCTCGGGTCGTGATCTCAGCGTCCTGGGATCGAGGCCCGCATCGGGCTCTCTGCTCAGCAGGGAGCCTGCTTCCTCCTCTCCCTGTCTCTCTGCCTGCCTCTCTGCCTACTTGTAATCTCTCTCTCTCTGTGTCAAATAAATAAATAAAAATCTTAAAAAAAAAAAAAAAAAAAAAAGAAATAAATAATATAGAGATTAAAAAACAATAGAACAGATCAATGAAACCAGGAGCTGTTTCTTTGAAAAGATGACCAAAATTCGTTAACCTCTAGATTAAAAAAAAAAAGAGAGAGAGAGAGAGAGAGAGTGAGAGAGCAAGGACTCAAACAAGATTATCATTAAAAATGGAGAAATAACTGCCACCACAGAAATACAAACAACATTAAGAGAATATTGTGAAAAATTATATGCCAATAAATTGGGCAACCTAGAAGAAATGGTAAATTTCTAGACATATCTGTCTTCCCAAAACTGAAGCAGGAAGAACTAGAAAATTTAAACAGATTGCTTATCAGCAATGAAACTGAATCAGTAGTCAAAAAATTCCCAACAAAGGTCCAGAAGCAGATGGTTTCACAGATGCCTTCTATAAAACACTGAAAGAAGAGTTAATACCTATTCTCAAACTATTCCAAAAAAATAGAAGAGGAAGGAAAGCTTCCAAATTCATTCTATAAGGTCAGCATTACCCTGATACCAAAACCAGATAAAGACACTACAAAAAAAAAGTACAGGGGAGCCTGCATGACTCATTCAGTTAAGCATCTGACTCTTGGTTTTGGCTCAGGTCATGATCTCATAGGTTGCAGGATCGAGCCCCATGTCAGGTTCCCTACTTAGGGGGAGTCTGCTAGAAGATTCTTTCCCTCTGCCCCTCCCCTCAATCTTTCTCGCCCTTGTATAAATAAGTAAGTAAATAAATCTTTAAAAAAAAGAGAGAGAGAGAGAAATATCTCTAACGAACATGGATGTAAAAATCCTTAACAAAATATTAGCAAAGTGAATATAATAATACTTAAAAAGTCATTCATCACAATCAAGTGGGATTTATTTTCAGGATGCAAGGGTGATTCAATATTTGCAAACCAATCAATGTGATAAATCACATCAATATGAGGAAAGATAAAAACCATATGATCATTTCAACAGATGCAGAAAAAGCATTTGACAAAGTACACTATCCATTCATGATAAAAACTCTCAACAAAGTAGGTTTAGAGGAAACACACCTCAACATAACAAAGGCCATGTATGAAAAACCCACAACTAACACCATACTCAACAGGGAAAAACCGGGAGCTTTTCCCCTAAGGTAGGGAATGAGATGAGGACGTCCACTCTCACCACCTTTATACAACATAGTCCTGAAAATCCTAGCCACAGCATCAGCAATCAAAGGCATTGAAACTGGCAAAGAAAAAGTCACACTCTGTGCAGATGGCATGATACTACATATCAAAAACCAAAAGACTCCACCAGAGAACTACTAGAACTGATAAATGAATTCAGTCAAGGTCTCAGGATACGAAACCAACATACAGAAATCTGTTGTATTTCTATACCCTAATAATGAAGCAGCAGAAAGAGAAATTAATAATCCCATTTACGGTTGCAACCAAAAATAATAAAACACCCAGGAATAAACTCAGCCAAGGAGATGAAAGACCTATCCTCTGAAAACTTTAAAACACTGGTGAAAGAAGCTGAAGATGATGCAAACAAATGGAAAGACATCCCATGCTCATGGACTGAAAGAACAAATATTGTTTTGTTTTGTTTTTTTTAAAGATTTTATTTATTTATTTGACACAGAGAGAGAGAGATTACAAGCAGGCAGAGAAGCAGGCAGAGAGACAGGGAGAGGAGGAAGCAGGCTCCCTGCTGAGCAGAGAGCCCGATGCAGGCCTCGATCCCAGGACGCTGAGATCATGACCTGAGCCGAAAGCAGAGGCTTTAACCCATTGAGCCACCCAGGCGCCCAAGAACAAATATTGTTAAAATGTCCATACTACCCAAAGCGATCTACAGATCCAATGCAATCCCTATCCAAATACCAACAGCAGTTTTCACAAAACCCAACAAACAATCCTAAAATGTGTATGGAACCACAAAAGACCCCAAATAGCCAAAGCAATCTTGAAAAAGAAAAACAAAGCTGGAGGTATCACAATTCCAGACTTCAAGATACACTACAAAGCTGTAACAATCAAAACTGTATGGTACTGGCACAAAAACAGACACAGAGATCCAGAGATCAATGGGACAGAATAGAAAGTGTAGAAATAAACCTACGGTTGTATGCGCAATCTTTGACAATGGGGGCAAGAATATGCAATGGGAAAAAGATGGTCTCTTCAACAAATGGTGTTGGGAAAACTGGACAGCCACATGCAAAAGAATGAAACTGGCTAAGATACACATGAAAAGATGTTCAGCATTATTCATCATCAGGAAATGCAAATCAAAACCACAGTAAGGGTGCCTGGGTGGCTCATGTTATGATCCCAGTGTTCTGGAATCAAGCCTTGCATCAGGCTCCTTGCTGAGGATCCCAATAAGGCCTTCTTCCTCTTCCCTCTGCCCCTCTCCCTCATTTGTTGTCTCTCTCTCTCTCCCCCCACCCCAAGTTCTCAAATAAATAAAATCTTAAAAAACACACACACACACAATAAGATACCACCTCATACCTGTCAGAATAGGTAACATCAAAAACAAGAAACAAGTGTTGATGAGGATGTGGAGAAAAAGGAACACTTGTGCACTGTTGGTGGAAATGGAACTGGTGCACCTACTGTGGAAAACAGTACGGAGATTTCTTAAAAAATGAAAAACAGAAGTACCGTATGAATCCAGTAACTGCACTACTGGATATTTACCCAAAGAGTACAAAAACTGTAATTTGAAGGATGTATGCACCCTTGTGCTTATTGCAGTATTATTTAAATAGCCAAATTATGGAAGCAGCCCAAGTGTCCACTGATAAATGAATAAAGAAGATGTGTTTATATAAAATGGAATATTATTCAGCCATAAAAAAGAATGAAATCCTGCCATTTGCAACAACATGGATGGATCTAGAGAGTATAACAGTAACCGAAATGAGTCAAGAGAAAGACAAATACCATATGATTTCACTCACATGTGGAATTTAAAAAACAAAACAAATGAATAAAAGAAGAAAAAAGAAAAAGAGACAAAGAGAACAAAGAGATGGTTAACCAAAGGGTAGGTGGGTGGAATGATGGGTGAAATAGAAGGGGATTAAGAATACACTTATCTTAATGAACACTAAGTAATATATGGTATTGTTCAATCACTATTTTGTACACCTGAAACTAATATACTGTATGTTAACTATACTGGAATTAAAAGAAATTATATTTTTAAGTTTCCACCAAGTAAATAGTAAGAAATGCATTTTACATAACAACTCTGTGTATGTGAATGCGTGTGTCTTAAACAAAATTTTCACAATCCTTTTTCACAATACTTTATTAATACTTTCTTTTATCGCATGTGAATATATTGCATGTGATATATTCCAAGATTTTCTTTTCTATTTTATGGACACAACCAGCTAAATTAATTTCATGATAAGTCCCCATAATTGAAAAGCTCTGGTAGAGGTGTTTTTTGTGGGGACCCTTGGTCAGACCTTCTGTATCAGACCTAGGAGGCAAGTACCTAAAAGACATTTTTCCCTTTTTCGTAGGAAAAAGGAACTTTCATGGAAAGTTCAGAGGAGACCAGAGGTCTGAGAATCGGGGTAGAAGCTGGGGGCCTCCATCTTTGAGATGTGAACTGTCATTAATCACCTGTTTTCAGGTGTGGAGTCCCTCACTTCAGAGACCCTTTATGTTACCCTCTGCAGATGACAAACCTCCAGTCTTGGGGGAGGTGCCTGGGCCATGAATTTTAGCCGAATATTCCTCTCCTTTGTACTTCAGCTGTATCCCTATTTAGAAATGTACACTATCTTGCCAATTCCTGAGTCTTAGGAATTGTATCCTATAAATGGCAATCTATTCCTTGGCATTCCTCACTGCTGGCTAAGGAATCCATTTTCTCAAGTTGGTTACCATTCTACCCTCTCTCTTCCAGCTTCTAAAATGTTGCTGCTTTTGTCCCCTCTCCTAACCTCTTTGATCTTATGATTTTGTTTTAAAACAACCAACGAACAAAGGACACCCCTGTTACTGTGGGTTTAGTGGGGTTTGGAAAAGAAGCATAGCTGATTATTGGTATTAAAACCAATATTTTAAGTCAGGCTTTATTACATATTATCTTAAAATTTTAAAAAATATTATAACAATCACTTCCTTGTGATTAAAAACTTAGTCAAAATCATTCTAATATGCCTTTGTCCTTTCTTAATAATTTTCCCATCATGGACATTGAGCTTGTTTCTAATATTTACCAATTATAAATAATACTATAATGAACATCTTTGTATATAAAACAACATTCTTATTTTTTTAAAGATTTTACTTATTTATTTGAGAGAGAGAGAAGGAGCACCAGCAGGGGGAAGGGCAAAGGAAAAGGGAGAAGCAGTTCCCCTCCTGAGCAGGGAGCCTGATAGGGCTCAATCCCAAGACCCCAGAATCATGAACTGAGCCGAAGGCAGAGCTTAACTGACTGAGCCACCCAGCTGCCCCAACCATGTTCTCATTTCAGATTATTTCCTTAGAATAAATTCCCATAAAGGGAAATAGTATGTGAAAAAAGAGAGAATGCAGATAGATGAAAGAACAAGTACATCCTCAGAAGAAGTCTACATCCATGGTCCTCAAACTTTGGTTGCCACAGAGAAGTCTGGAGGGCTTATTAAATACCCTGCCATCCCTAAGGAAAATGATTCAGTAGGTCTGGATGGGCTGATAACTTTCATTTTTAACAAGTTCCATGAGCTCTGCTAAAGCTACAGTCACACCTGGAGAATACTGATCTAAACCACAGAGTGGGACACCTGGGTGGCACAAACAGTTAAGCTCCTGACTCTTAGTTTCAGCTCAAGTCATGATCTCAGGGTCGTGAGATGGAGCCCCACATCAAGCCCCACCTGGGGCTCTATGCTCAGCAGGGAGTCTGCTTCTCTCCCTCTGTCTCTGCCCCTCTCCCACTAAAATAAATAAATAAATCTTAAACAAAATAAACACAGAGAAAAATAGTCTTGAACAAGAGCAGGAGCGAAATTAAGAATAAATAAGAGTCCAGCAGTGTTTGTTAGGTGGGAACAAGCCAAGAAGTGCATCTTTATTTCCGACTGATATAGGAGGTAGAATCCTGAGCCAAAAAGGAGGTTAATGTAGCATGAATAGTGTGAGTAAAGGATAAATGATCTGGGTTAGCATCAGTGGGATTTAATGAAAAAACTGACACAGAACCCTATAAAACATTAACCAGTGGCACTGAGAAACCATCTTAAACTAGACATCATAAATTCAGAATGCTATCAGTCCTCGCCATCAATTGAGGTCTTTGTTTTTTTCATCATATGCAGTTTTACAACAATGCTCAGCTGCCAGAGAAGGCCTGCAGAGTTATTAGGGCAACAGCACAAGCAGAAAAGGAGCTGCGACTGGTGGTGAGCAAGATATTGAAGCAATGGACCATGAGATCTAGGCCAGAGAGGAAAGGTCTAAGCATGTTGACCACCAGGCCCGAGGGCAAGAAAAGAGCTGTCAAAAGGACAGCAGCTTTTGGTACTGTGACCATTAATTCATTAATTCTTTCATTCATATTAAGACAGAGTTGAGGAGCTACTGTTCTCCCCTACTTCCCCAGGATCATGGTCATTCTCAATGTTCCGGGCAATCACTACTAATCCATCAGTTTGTACAAAAATTGAAGTTCCTTTGTCATTCTTGTAGCAGGTATCAGGAATACTACGTCCCTATTCTCAAGCATCTTAATGATGGGTGAGAACAGTCTAAGATATGAAGTAGTCTTGATGGGAGCTCAGAAAAGTAACACCTATGTCTAGAAAGATAGAAAATGACCTCTCAGTGGTCATTCTTCATGGAGCAAAAGCTCTTTGAGACAGGTATTTCCTAGGAAGGAAGTCCTCAAAATGCAAATAAACCCCTTACAACAATGCAAAGCTATTTCTCATTGGCTGCTATTTCTGGCATACTTTCTGAGGAAAGAAGTTAGCCTGGGACTAATGATGAGAGCAGGAGGCCAAAGTGGGGTGTTCCATGCTATGCTGTAGTCTACAAGGTGCACCACAAAGACTGGAGCCTTTGCAAATTCCAGGGCAGCCCAGCGTGTAGAGAGAAAGGGTATAAACAGATATACTGCTCTTGGATTTCATTCACTCTCACTCTGCCTCTGGAATTATCAGCCTTTCTTTTAAAGAGAAAGACACCCTATCTCTAAAGACTTGGCCCAAAAAGGGGTGAGTAGGATAAGAATGAGAAAGAAGAGAGGAATGTTGTATGTGATAACCACCAGTGTGTGAAGATAGAGGAGACCACCTAGATCAAAACCCCCAAGAACATTTCTAGGGTGGGAACAGGAAGATTGCCTATAAAGTTGGCCCTGCATGGGTTCCTCGGAAAATGTGACTCATTCCACAGCCAGTGTTGGGAAAGGGACAAAAAGAATACCAAGTGATAGAACAAATGATGGATCCTGGAGATTTTAGAAGAAATGAGAAACACGTAAGTCACCGAGGAGGCCAAAGAAATAAAGACCAATAGGTAACAGGGCTGGACTGAAATTACTGAATTTTTGTTCAGGAGAGTCATTGAGGAATTGCTAGCAGGCAACCTGTAGCTTGCCAGAAGAAGCTGGTGGGTGGGGGAAGAGATAGGAGGCAGGGAGATGATTCAGTCTCTTCACATAGCTCCTTCATTCTTTGTCCATCATTTCCTCTTTTCCTCTCTCTATAGGATCCTACAAAGACTAAGGTCAAAGACTTAGTTTTCTTCTCAGTCCATGAGGATGGACTCCTTTTTACAATTGTGAAAGATCAAAGTGACAAACCTAGGCTCATTCTCACTAAAAGAAAAGAAGCCTTGTTAGGTTTTAACAAAAAGGAGACTATTGTAACAGTCACATAAAAAATACTATAACCAAGAAACTCTCCACAGGCTTTCCTAGCATGTGCAGATATTCTTTGTCTTAATTCATTCAGCATTTACTATATGCCAGTGCAGGGGGGAGGAAAGTTTTACCTTCATTTCCAGGTTCTTGGCTGGGACTACCCTGTAATACAAAGACAGATTAACAGGGAAAAGGAAAACTAATTTAATTACATTCATACTTACAGGAGCCCCACAAGGATATTACACAGAAAGTGACCGGATTTTTGAAGAATTGATAAGACAAAGGGGTTTGGGCCAGGGGTAATAATATGGTGAAGAAATAACAAGGTTTGTTTATACAGCACCTTGGAACTAAATTCCCAGAGATGTTTTCTACTCTTCTAATACAGGGAGGGTACTTTTCAGGAGATTTATCTCCTATTTTCAGGGAGCCAAAGGAGGTTCAGAGTATCCTTCCTGCACCAGCTATTTCTCCAGTTCCTTTAATTCAAAATAATATGCCAAAATGGCATATTTGGGGGTAGCATATACTGAATCTCTACACCAACTATGGTACTAAGATGAGAGCCATGAACAAGACAGACAGGTTCTTTGCTCTCCTAGAGTTTACAGTCAAGGTAGGGTGTGTGTGTGTGTGTTGGGAGTAGGGCGTGAAACATATTTTACTCAAATAACCATGAAAACAGCAGATTCTAAGAGGAATTGTAAGGAAAATAAATAAGGATAGGGTCTTGTAACAGAATAGGGCTTAGGGGAGGCCTCCTTAAATGTAATATAAGGCCTAGGAAGGTGGCATCTGAAACGACTTGAAGGAATCAGAGTACAAACATCATTCCACACAGACAGAATAGCATGTGCAAAGGCCTTGAGGTGGTTATGAGTCTGAGGTTCTTGTGGAGGAATCACACTGAGCAACGGGATCACTAGTATACGAAGAGCTGGAGGAGGTAGGCAAAGGATAGAGCATATAGGACCTGGAGTGGCAGAAAGCTAATAAAGGACTTTTTAAAGAGAAAAATGACATAATCTAAGTCATTTGCCTAAAAACAACAACAACAAACTGCTCTGGCTCCTGTGTATCTACAGGAAGTTTAGGAAATAACAGGACTATCCAGAGAGATGATGGTGGTTTAGACTAGAATAATGGTAGTGGAGATGGAAAGAAGTAGATGGGTGATGGACTTGTTGAAGTGGAATCTAGTATTTGGTGTGATTTGATATGACAAATAAGAGTTAGAGAGGAATCAAGAATAACACTTGAGTTTTAGCTAGCAAATAAGTAGATGATAACGGCACTTACTGAGGTGGAAAGATCTGGAGATGGATGGATTTTGAGGAGGGAACCAACAGATCCATTACTGATAGGTTATATTCAAAATGACATCAAACCCCTAGTTTAATATGGGAGTGTGGAGTTCAGATAAAAAGTCTTTGCTGGAGATACAGTATCAGGAGTGACAGGATATAAGGACTCCACTGACCAAGGGTTGAGATCATTTATTCCTCAAAAACATTCTGATAAGGTCACATCTTTGCAAATATAAGAGCATGTCATCCCTCATGCCATCTTTCAGTTTATCCCCATATTCTAAAGCCGATCACTGTTCTGATTTCTACTGCCAGTTTTATTTTGCCTTTTCTAACATTCTACTTCCATTATGATACAATTCAAAACAATTTTCCCTTGTGATTTCTTTTCTGGCTCATGGATAATATTTAGATATGTGTCATTTAATTTCAAAATAGTTGAAGCTTTTCTAGATAACATTAGTGATTTCTAATTTAATCCTCTTGTGGTCAGCAAAGATACTATGCATAACTGCAGTTTCTTTTTCTTTTTTATTTTTTTATTTTTTATTTATTATTATTTTTTTTTTTTAAAGATTTTATTTATTTATTTCACAGAGGGAGAGAGATCACAAGGAGGCAGAGAGGCAGGCAGAGAGAGAGGGGGAAGCAGGCTCCCTGCTGAGCAGAGAGCCCGATGCGGGCCTCGATCCCAGGACCCTGAGATCATGACCTGGGCCGAAAGCAGAGGCTTTAACCCACTGAGCCACCCAGGCGCCCTCTCTATTAGCTTATTAGCTCTGACACCTCAAGCCAGTAAGACTGAGATTTCTGCTTGAGTTCTGGCAGCTCCCTGTTGCCTAAACATGGGAATATCTGTATAAATGTGAATCTCATCCGCTGCGTGTAGTTCCCTTCTTCTGAGGCATGAAGCCCTCTCCTTAGTATCTGCCTGCTTTTGTCCCCTCTCCAGAGTCTTCAAATGGTTGTCTGGCTACACTTTGTCCAAAGTTTATAATTGTGATCTCTGGAACAGTTATTCTCATACTGGCTACTCTGCCATTATCAACACCAGAACTCTGAGGTCTCTCTTAAATCCTTTAAAAATCCTTATTAAGGGGACAGCCTTTAGCTTTATCCAAAAGAGAACAGGTCTCAGACTCTGGAAGACAATAGCATCTAATTAGAATTTAATAATTATGTGTTGTATTTTATCCATCTATCATTTTACTGATGGCTAAAGATACTGCTTTTTCAACTGTAGCTATGATTTCAAGTTTTATACAAGCAAAATTGTGAGTCAATGTACAGAAATTGAACAAAAACTAATACTACCAGGGTTATACAGTTATAGGAAAACATGAGGCAACAGTGCTGGAATGACTTAAGAAAATACTGTTAAGTAACATACTTCCTCTAACCATGAGGCAGTGGTGAATGGCAGTCTACAGTTAGGAAGAGAAGTCAGGACCGGAAATAGAGATTAGAGAATTCAAAGACTTAAGACCTTCAATCCAGTGCCATTGTTAAAATCAGGTTTTATAGCTTTACTGTAAAAGGTTGTTGAGAATACAGCCATTCTATGAGGTTCTATCTTTGGTTCCCTGAGATGTTTTTATCTTTTTTTTTTTTTAAAGATTTTATTTATTTATTTGACACAGAGAGAGATTACAAGTAGGCAGAGAGGCAGGCAGAGAGACAGGGAGAGGAGGAAGCAGGCTCCCTGCTGAGCAGAGAGCCCGATGCGGGCCTTGATCCCAGGACGCTGAGATCATGACCTGAGCCGAAAGCAGAGGCTTTAACCCACTGAGCCACCCAGGCGCCCGAGATGTTTTTATCTTTACAGGTTGTTAAATTTTGTAAGAATCAGTATAACATGTTCAATTCCACTTCTGATTTATGTTTTTCTTATTTGATTTTTGCTTTCTATTTCCAACCATTGTGAAGGTAGCTTTAAGATACCTCTATAAGTTCATTTGTTTGAATGTCTCTGATGAAACTTCAATTTCAGAAATATCTATTGTTGCTTCTTTTTTTTCTACATTGATCTTGATCCTGAGGAGAGTTATAAAATTTTCTTTTAAGTCATTTGATTCTAGTCCTGGATCAGGTCAATATCACCTGAAAAGTAACACTTCTGTTACCCAAAGAATATAAAGAAAATAAACCCCTAGGGAGATAGCATTGACTAGAGATTAGAAGAGGCTGTCAGGATGATAATCCAATTTAATCAGCAATCCTGTTTCTAAACTCTGCTACCAGTCCTTTCTACTCTAGCTTTTTGGGGGTTGGTATGACAACTTGATGTTAGTATTTATATAATGAAAGCACAATTTTACTTTCTTAAGCAGGTTTTCATCAGTCCACTGTGTAGTAGCTGGTTCTTTGATCTATTTTGAACAATGGAACTAAAGAAAAAATTTCCAGTAATTCTGTTAAAGGTATGGTATCATGAACATGTGTCCTACTGTCTTGTTTTTGTTTTTGTTTTCTGGCTGGAAGTATGCTAAAGTTTAATTACGCTAAAACACAGATTTTGGAATACTTAAATACTTTTGATGAGAAGCCAGTGGTCATTTATATTCTCCTGTATATAATGTATTTTTTAAAACTACTTTTAAGGTTTTCTCTACATCTTTGATCTCCAGAAAATTTACTAAGGATATCAGAGATGTGGCTTTCTTTGTATTTATCCTATTGGGATTCATTGAGTTTCCTGAATCTATAAGCTTAAGAAATTTTCAAGTATTGTTATTCCTTCAAATATTTTTCTGTCCCATTCTCTTTTTTCCTTCTAGAACACCAATTACTCATGTTACAATTTTTTATATTGTCCCATGTCACTAAGTTCCTGTTCTATTCTTTTCCTTTTTTCTCTCCAATCTTTTTTCTTCCCTATTCTTCAGACCAAATAATTCCTAATCATCTATCTTCATGTTCATTTATTCTTACATCATCTCCAATTTTCTGTTAAGTCCACATTCAGACATTTTATTTAGGTTATTTTCCAGCTGTAGAATTTCCATTTGGGTTTTTAAAAAATACTTTTGATTTTTCTGCTGATATCTTGTTTATTAATTATATATTTCCTTTACTTTTTTTAACATTTCCTTTATGTTCCTGAGCATAGTTATAACAGCAGTTTTGCAATCTTTGCCAACTTCAACATCTGAGGAATCTTGAAGTCAGTATGCACTGAATGCCTGAGTCATTTTTTTTCTTATATTCCCTATATCTAGTAATTTTGGATTTTACTCACATCATTAATAATCATTGTAAAAACTCTGGATTCTATTCTTCCACAGTCTTATTTAACAGAAAGTTAACTAGGCCTGCTTCAAACTCCAAACTCAAACTCCCCTGCAGTTAGCAGCAGCTTAAATCTGTTTAGTTCTTTTAGTCATGGATAAACTTCTTGGATCTGTCTCACACGTGTAGTTTAGGACTCAGGCAAAGATTTGGACAGAATTTCTGCAGATTTTGAGATTGTCCCTTTATGACTCTCTTCTTTGAGATTCTCAGTCAGTTTCCAGCAGCTGTGGTCACTTCAGACTCCAGTTCTTCAAGCTAGTAAGACTGCAGGTTTCTTTTCTTTTCTTCCTTCCTTTTTTTTTTTTTTTTTTTTTTTTTAAAGATTTTAGTTATTTATTTGAAAGAGGTAGAGAGCACAAGTAGGCAGAGCGGCAGGCAGAGGGAGAGGAAGAAGCAGGCTCTCCAAGGAGCAGGGAGCCCAATGCGGGACTGATCCCAGGACCCTGAGATCATAACCTGAGCCGAAGGCAGAGGCTTTAACCCACTGAGCCACCCAGGTGCCCGAGAGAAAGAATCTTAAGCAGACTTGGTACTGAGCCCAGAACCCAACACAGGGCTCAGTCTTATGACCCTGAGCTCACAACCTGAACTGAAACCAAGTCAGGCACTTAACAACTGAGCCACCCAGGCGCTCCAGCTTTATTTTTTAATCAAACTTTTGATTTTTGAGATAATTATAGATTCACATGCAGTTGTAAAAAATGAGACCCCATGTACCCATTACCCAGTCTCCCCACCATGGTAACTTCTTGCAAAACTATAGTACAATATAACAACCAGGGTAAAATCTAGATTCAGAATACTCGTATCACCACAAAGATTCCTCACGTTGCCTTTTTATAGCCATGCTTACTTCTCTCAGCCCTCATCCTCTCAATCTCTGGCCAGCACTAATCTGTTCTCTATTTCTATAACTTTGTCTTTTCAAGAATGTATGTAATTTAGGGTGCCTGGTTAGTTCAGTTAGTAGAGCATGCAATTCTTGGTCTTGGGGTCAGGAGTTTGAGGCCCATATTGAGGGTAGAGACTGCTTAAAAAATGCATATAAATGAAATAATTCAGCAAGTAATTTTTGGGATTGGCTTTTTTCACTCTGTAATTCTCAAAATTCATGCAGGTTGTATGTATCAGTGATTTGTTTCTTTTTAATGATTAGTATTCTGAAGTATGGATATACAATAGTTTAACCATTAAACCATTGAAAGACATGTAAATTTTTTTTCCAGTTTTCACTATCATGAATAAAGTTATGTTCAAATAAAAACCTACATAAATTTTCATAAGTTTTCATTTCTCTGAAATACATGCCCAGGAGTGCAAATGCTGGGGCACATAGTATTTTCATTTTTGTTTCTTAAGAAATTGCCAAATTGTTTTCCAGACTGGCTGTGTCACTTTATATCCCCTCTGGCAATATATGAGTGATCCAAGTTTCTTTTCATCTTCACCATCATTTGGTGGTATCACTGTTTTATTATTATTTTAACCATTCTGATAAATGTATAGTGATAATCTCAATGTCATTTTAATTTGCATTTCCCTAATAACTAATGATAGCAAACTTCATTTCATGTGCTTATTTATCATTTTTTCTGTGAAATATCTCTTCATGTGTTTTGTGGACATTCAAGCTGGATTGCTTGTTTTACTGTTGAGTGTTGAGAATTCCTTATATGTCTTAGATAGTAGTTCTTGGGGTGCCTGGGTGGCTCAGTTGTTAAGCAGCTGCCTTCGGCTCAGGTCATGATCCTGGCCAGGCTCCTGGCTCAGGAGCTCCCACATCGGGGGCTCCCTGCTCAGCGGGAAGTCTGTTTCTCCCTCTCCCACTCCCCCTGCTTGTGTTCCCTCTCTCACTGTGTCTCTCTGTCAAATAAATAACTAAAATCCTAAAAAAAAAAAATAGTTCTCAGATATGCAGTTTGTAAATATTTTGTTCCAATTTGTCTTAACTAAGTGTAATTAAGTTTGTTTTAATTCTTTAAATGTGTGGTAGAATCTCCTTTAGGCTTGGATATATCTTTTGTGGGGAGTTTTAAAATTACACATTCCATTTCAGTACGTTATAGAGTATTCAAATGATCTATTTCATATTGGGTAATAGTTTATTCAGCCTTAAAAACAATGAAATTCTGATACTATATGAATGAACCTTGAAAGTGTTCTGTTAAGTGAAATAAGCCAGACACAAAATAACAAGTGTTTTATGATTCCACTTGTATGAAGTGCCTAGAATAGGTGAATTAATAGAGACAGAAAGTAGAAGAGAGGTTGCTGGGGTGAGAGTAGGGAATGGGGAATTATTATTTAGTGGATACAGAGTTTATGTTTGTGATGATGGAAAGTTCTGGAAAAGGACAGTGGTGACAGCTGTACCACACTGTGAATGCACTTAATGCCACTGAATCTTATACACGTAGACAGCTCAAATGGTACATTTTGTGTATATTTTACCACAATACACAATAAAACAAGAACAAAAAACCAGTACATCAGAAGCCTTGATTCTGTGAAGACTCAGAGGGTCAGATAAAGGGTGGTAGAAATGAGGAGAACCAGATTTCCACCCCACACTCTCCCAGATTTCCAGAAAGAAGAAATTACTGGGGTGCCTGAGTGACTCAGTGGGTTACAGCCTCTGTCTTCGGCTTGGGTCATGATCCCAGGGTCCTGGGATGGAGGCCCCGCATCAGGCTCCCTGCTCAGTGGGGAGCCTGCTTCCTCCTCTCTCTGCCTGCCTCTCTGCCTACTTGTGATCTCTCTCTGTCAAGTAAATAGAAAAAACAAAAACAAAAACTCTTAAAAAAAAAATTACTGTTGGGCGCCTGGGTGGCTCAGTGGGTTAAAGCCTCTGCCTTCGGCTCAGGTCATGATCTCAGGGTCCTGGGATCGAGGCCCACATTGGGCTCTCTGCTCGGCAGGGAGCCTGCTTCCTCCCCTCTCTCTGCCTGCCTCTCTGCCTACTTGTGATCTCTCTCTGTGTCAAATAAATAAATAAAATCTTTAAAAAAAAATTACTGTTATAATTTTGACAGAATTATAAATACTCCATAATGTCAAAATTCACAGCGCCCTTTTGCTCTAACAGTATTTAAAAATTGCAGTTTTTATAAACAAAAATAAAAATAAATTTTACTATCAATGGCACAAAATCTCTATACCCACAAACATCTACTCATTTCCTGGGCCATCAAAACGAAATGAAAACACCCAGAACTGTCAATCTGGCCCAGGTATACAGAGATCCAGCAGTGGGAGAAATGGCATCCCCATCTCTTAGGTGAGTGTCATCCAGTGTGAAAGGAAATAACTCTAACAGAGCACTCAGGCTAGGTTAGGTATCTCCTGGAACACTGATGGAGTTTTGGTACAGACACATGTTTTGGAATGGGACACAAAGATTCCACTCTAATGGTCTCCAAATGGTCCTGGTGAAAATTGTTTCTCCTGGCTTGTAATGCAGAATGGCCTACTCCCTTTAGAATTTAATGAAAGAAATATAAAAATTGGAGGAAGGCTTTTGCTGTTTCAGAAGGACCAATATCAACAATTACAATGTCACCAAACATCTTCATCAGTGATTGAGGGGATGATGGGGTGATACAAGTTGCAACAGCGGGCGCCTGGGTGGCTCAGTGGGTTAAAGCCTCTGCCTTCGGCTCAGGTCATGATCTCAGGGTCCTGGGATCGAGGCCTGCATCGGGCTCTCTGTTCAGCAGGGAGCCTCCTTCCTCCTCTCCCTGCCTCTCTGCCTAGTAACTTGTAATCTCTCTCTCTGTGTCAAATAAATAAATAAAAACCTTAAAAAAAAAAAAAGTTGCAACAGCAAGGACCTTGCTGTTTAGGACCACCAGGTAATGGAGTAGAAGAGGCACTGACAGGTGTAACAGGGGTGATTTAATGGCAACCAAAGATATCACAGGAGCCTCTTGGGCTAGGATTTGATGAAAGGCCTAAGTTTGGGTTGTATCCTGAAGGCAATGGGGTTTAGAACAAAGGAACAATATAATAAAATTTGCATTTTAGTAAAAGCACTCTGGCAGTAGAATGAAGAATGTTTAGGAAGCCGGGCAAATCAGCTGGATGATGGAAAACCAGGAATCTATTCCAGCCATTTAGACAAGAAATTATGAGGGGCTAATTTAATATTGCTCAAGTGGGATTAGAAGGAGGGGTGAGCATAAACCTGGATATAAAGTTTTTTTAGGAATTCAGAGAAAGCAATAAGAAAGCTGTGGTAGAAGATCGTAAAAAAAACAGAATAAAGAGATTTAGAGTGTTGTCATTAAACAAAGAGAGTATCATTAGTGTCTTCAAAAATAAGCCAATGTTGGGTGCCTGGGTGGTTCAGTGGGTTAAAGCCTCTGCCTTCGGCTCAGGTCATGATCTCAGGGTCCTGGGATCAAGCCCCGAATCGGGCTCTCTGCTCAGTGGGGAGCCTGCTTCCTGCTCTCTCTCTGCCTGCCTCTCTGCCTACTTGTGATCTCTGTCAAATAAATAAGATCTTAAATAAACAAAAAACCAAAAATAACTCAATGAACTACATTCATAGTAGTATGTAAGTCTGTAGATATTATTTAAAAACTAAAATTAAAAGCCATAATTCCAAGAATCAAATAGATATCAGAAGTTAAAGTACAACATTGGTCTCTAGTCAGAATTATATAATTATTCAGATACAAAAACAACCATACAAAATGGTACATACATACAAAACAATCATACAAAAACAACCATAAAACAAGTAACAAAATGGCAGTAAGTACATACCTATAAATAATTACTTTTAATGCAAATGGACACCAATCAAAAGACATAGGGTGATGGAATGGATAAAAACAAGACTCACCTATCTGCAGCCTACAAGAGACTCATTTCAAATATAATGACATATGGAAATTGAAAGTGAAGGGATGGAAAATCATTAATCATGCAAATGGATGTAAGAAATAAGCCAGGATAGCAATACTTAGATAGGATAGACTTTAAAACAAAGATTGTAATGAGACAAATATGGCACTATATAATCATAAAGGGAACAATACAATAAGAATATTTAACAACTCTAAATATGCACCCAACACAGGACAATCCAAATACATAAAGCAATTAATAATAAACATAAAGAACTAATCAATTATACAATAATAGTAGGGGACATTAACACCCTACTAACATCGATGAACATATCATCCAAACAGAAAATCAACAAGGAAACAGTGGCTTTAAATGACACATTGGATTTAACAGATATATCCAAAATATTCCACACTAAAACAGCAGAATACACATTCTTTTCCAGTGTATGTGGAACATTCTCCAGAAGAGATCGCTTATCAGGCCAGAAAACAAGTCTCAACAAATTCAAAAACATCGAATTCATGCCATACATCTTTTCTGACCACAATGCTATGAAACTGGATATTAACCACAAGGAAAAGCCCGGAAAGAGCATGAATAAACCAGAGGTTAAGTAACATGGTGCTAAACAATGAATGGTCAACCAAGAAACCAAAGAGAAAATCCTCAAAATATTAGCAAAGTGAATATAATAATACTTAAAAAGTCATTCATCACAATCAAGTGGGATTTATTTTCAGGATGCAAGGGTGATTCAATATTTCAAAAAAATATATGGAGACATGGGGTGCCTGCCTGGCTCAGTCAGTAAAATATGCGACTCTTGATCTCAGAGTCAGGATTTCAAGCACCGTGATGGGCATAGAGCATACTTAAAAAAAAAAAAAAAAAAAGTTTGTGTGTGTGTGTGTGTGTGTGTGTATGGGGGAGGGGGAGGGAGAGAGGGAGAGAAATGAAAACACAATGGCTCAGCCCAAAATCTGAGATACAGCAAAAGCAATCCTAAGAGGGAAGTTTATAGCAATATAGGCCTACCTTAAGAAGGAAGAAAAATCTCAACCTAAACTTACATCTAAAGGAGCTAGGAAAAGAACAAAACATGAAAACTACAGAAGAAAGGAAAAGAGATTAGAGCAGAAAAACAATATAAAAACTAAAAAAAGAATACAATAGATCAATGAAATCAGGAGCTGGTTCTCTGAAGACATTATCAAAATTAATGAACTTCTAGCCAGACTTATCAAATGAGGGGGGGGGACTCAAAAATCAGAAATGAGAGGGGAGTAGTAACTGACACCACAGAAATACAAATGATTATGAGAATATTATGAAAAATTATAAGCCAACAAATTAGACAACCTAGAAGAAATGGATATATTCCTAGAAATATATAAAGTAACAAAACCGAAGCAGGAAGAAATAGAAAATTTGAACAGACTGATTACCAGCAATGAAATTGGATCAGTAATCAAAGACCTCCTAGGATCACCTGGGTGGCTCAGTTGATTAAGGGTCTGTCTTTGGCTCAGGTCATGATCCTGGAGTCCTGGGATTGAGGTCCCACTTTGAGTTCCCTGCTCAATAAGGAGTCTGTTTCTCCCTCTGCCCCTCACCTTGCTCATGGTCTCTCTTAAATAAATAAAATCTTTAAAACCAAACAAACGAACAAAAATCCTCCTAACAAACAGAAGGCCAGAACCAGATGGCTTCGCAGGTGATTTCTACTCAACATCTTCTCAAACCGTTCCAAGAAACAGAAGAGGAAGGAAAGCTTCCAGATTCATTCTATGAGGTCAGCATTACCCTGATTCCAAAACCAGATAAAGACACTGCAAAAAAAGAGAACTACAGGGTAGCCTGTGTGGCTCAGTCAGTTAAACATCTGATTCTTGGTTTTGGCTCAGGTCATGATTTTATGGGTTGTAGGATTGAGCCCCATGTCAGGCTCCCTACTTAGGAAAAGTCTGCTTGAAGATTCTCTCCCTCTGCCCCTCCTTTCACTCTTTCTTTCCCTCAAATAAATAAATAAATCTTTAAAAAACGAGAACTACAGGCCACTATCTCTAGTGCACATAGATGCAAAAATCCTCAAAATATTAGCAAAGTGAATATAATAATACTTAAAAAGTCATTCATCACAATCAAGTGGGATTTATTTTCAGGATGCAAGGGTGATTCAATATTTGCAAACCAGATAAATCACATCAATATGAGGAAAGATAAAAACCATATGATCATTTCAACAGATGCAGAAAAAGCATTTGACAAAGTACACTATCCATTCATGATAAAAACTCTCAACAAAGTAGGTTTAGAGGAAACACACCTCAACATAACAAAGGCCATGTATGAAAAACCCACAACTAACACCATACTCAACAGGGAAAAACCGGGAGCTTTTCCCCTAAGGTAGGGAATGAGATGAGGACGTCCACTCTCACCACCTTTATACAACATAGTCCTGAAAATCCTAGCCACAGCATCAGCAATCAAAGGCATTGAAACTGGCAAAGAAAAAGTCACACTCTGTGCAGATGGCATGATACTACATATCAAAAACCAAAAGACTCCACCAGAGAACTACTAGAACTGATAAATGAATTCAGTCAAGGTCTCAGGATACGAAACCAACATACAGAAATCTGTTGTATTTCTATACCCTAATAATGAAGCAGCAGAAAGAGAAATTAATAATCCCATTTACGGTTGCAACCAAAAATAATAAAACACCCAGGAATAAACTCAGCCAAGGAGATGAAAGACCTATCCTCTGAAAACTTTAAAACACTGGTGAAAGAAGCTGAAGATGATGCAAACAAATGGAAAGACATCCCATGCTCATGGACTGAAAGAACAAATATTGTTTGTTTGTTTTTTTTAAAGATTTTATTTATTTATTTGACACAGAGAGAGAGAGATTACAAGCAGGCAGAGAGGCAGGCAGAGAGACAGGGAGAGGAGGAAGCAGGCTCCCTGCTGAGCAGAGAGCCCGATGCAGGCCTCGATCCCAGGACGCTGAGATCATGACCTGAGCCGAAAGCAGAGGCTTTAACCCATTGAGCCACCCAGGCGCCCAAGAACAAATATTGTTAAAATGTCCATACTACCCAAAGCGATCTACAGATCCAATGCAATCCCTATCCAAATACCAACAGCAGTTTTCACAAAACCCAACAAACAATCCTAAAATGTGTATGGAACCACAAAAGACCCCAAATAGCCAAAGCAATCTTGAAAAAGAAAAACAAAGCTGGAGGTATCACAATTCCAGACTTCAAGATACACTACAAAGCTGTAACAATCAAAACTGTATGGTACTGGCACAAAAACAGACACAGAGATCCAGAGATCAATGGGACAGAATAGAAAGTGTAGAAATAAACCTACGGTTGTATGGTCAATGTTTGACAAAGGGGGCAAGAATATGCAATTGGAAAAGGATGGTCTCTTCAACAAATGGTGTTGGGAAAACTGGACAGCTACATGCAAAAGAATGTAACTGCACCACTTTCGTATACCATACACAAAAATAAACTCAAAGTGGATTAAAGAGCTAAATGTGAGGCCTGAAACCATAAAAATCCTAGAAGAGAGCACAGACAGTAGTATCTCTGGCATGGGTTGTAGCAACATCTTAGATAGGTCTCCTGAAACAAGGGAAACAAAAGCAAAAATAAACTCTTGGGACTACATTTAAATAAAAAGTTTCTTCACAGTGAAGGAAACAACCATCAAAACTAAAAGACAGCCTACTGAATGGGAGAAGAGATTTACAAAGGACTTACCCGATAAAGGATTAGTATCCAAAACATATAAAGAACTTCTACAACTCAACAGCCAAAACCAAATAATCCAATTAAAAAATGGGCAGAAGACAGGAGCACACATTTCTCCAAGGAAGACCTACAGACCGCTAAGACACACATGAAAAAATGCTGAACATCACTTATCAGGGACATGCAAAAACCACAATAAGATACCACCTTACACCTGTCAGAATGACTAACATGAAAAAACACAAGAAACTAGTGTTGATGAGGATGTGGAGAACAGGAACCCTTGTATTCTGTCTGTGGGAATGTAAACTGATGAAGTCACTGTGGAAAACAGTATAGATACTTCCCCCAAAACATTAAAAATAGAAGTATCATATGATCCAGTAATCATACTACTGGATATTTACCCAAAGAATATGAAAACAGCAATTTGAAAGACATATGCACTGCTATGTTTACTGAAGCGTTATTTAAAATAGCTGCATTATTTAAAATAGCTACATTATGGAAGCAGCCCAAGTGCCCCTTGATAGATGAACTGATAAAGAAGATGTGGTGTGTACACACACACACACACACACAATGGAGTATTACTCAGCCATAAGAAAGAATGAAATATTGCCATTTGCAATAACATGGATAGAGCTAGAGAGTATAACGTTGAGTGAAATAAGTCAGTGAAAGACAAATAGCATATGATTTCGCTCATATGTGGAATTTAAGAAACAAATGAGCAAAGGAAAAAAGACAAACCAAAAAACAGATACTTAACTATGGAAATCAAAGAGATGGTGAGCAGAGGGGAGGTGGGCGGGGGGATGAGTGAAACAGGTGAAGGGGATTAAGAGTACACTTATACTGATGAGCACTTAGTAATGTATAGAATTATTGAATCACTGTATTGTATACCTGAAACTAATATAACACTTCATGTTAAATATACTGGCATTAAAATAAAAAAGTAATTAGTCTGTGAATGATCTCAAAGTACAAGGTGAAGTAGTTGTCTGTTCGTTTGATAGGATTTCAAATCCACTTGCTTATGGCAAAGACAAAAAAGTTGTTCTTGGGGCAACTGGGTTGCTCAGTGGGTTAAAGCCTCTGCCTTTGGCTTGGGTCATGATCTCAGGGTCCTGGGATCGAGCCCTGCATCGAGCCCTCTGCTCAGCAGGGAGCCTGCTTCCTCCTCTCTCTCTGTCTGCCTCTCTGCCTACTTGTGATCTCTCTCTCTCTCTGTCAAATAAATCTTTAAAAAAAAAAAGTTGTTCTTAGTAGTAAAGTTTTGATACAGGAATGGAAAAAAAGATAAAGACCTCACATTAGTGTACTTGATCTAAAAAGCCACCATGTGCTCAGTGGTATACAGATAAAAGTACACATACACACATACACATGTATACGCACATACTAACATAAGGTAGTAAAACAAGGAATCTGGCCTTCTTGCACCAAAGCTCATAATAAACTGAGCTCATCCCCATAATTAATTCTTAGAAGTTTACATTTTAAATGGCTGCATTTAATAGATACTTATATCTGTAAAATATCTTTCAATACTTTCACATACTTTAACATGTTGAAATCTAATATTTGAATACTATGTCAGCAATATTGATGGTGGTTAAAGGTACCACTGATTCCACCAGTTGTAAAATAGCAAGAAGGGACTGTAACAGAACTGGAGATGGGATGGATAGTGCCAGGAGGTTGTGAACTTTAATACTCAAAAGCACTTTTAATATCAATAAAAGATGATATCATGATATCATCTCTAGATTTTGTAGCTGGATATGATTTTAGGAGGTTGTTGGTTTTTTGTTTTTGTTTTTTGTTTTTTTTAAGAGGAGGAACAGGAATATGAGCTGCTTACTATTAGAAAAGTGAAGTATGAATCATGGTAATTGAGGGCATCTCTGGAACCACACAACAGGGAAAGTCGTGTGCTTATCAGGCTCAATAACAATAGTCTGAACTTGTGAAATGGAAAGGCTCGTAGCCTATGGTAAGTATGATAATACCTAGAGCAAACCTTAATAATGATCAAAAAGAGATATACTGCAAATTATAAATAAATCAAAATGGAATTTTAAAACGTTTAAATAACCCACCAGAAAGCAGAAATATAAAACAGAGAAATAAACAGGAGAAAACACAGGTAATAAAAAATTAAATGGCAAATTTAAGCCCGAATAATAGTTAAAATGCATTGAGCACTGAATATATGCCAGATATGTACTTATTTAATCACTCATGCCAACCCTATGAGGCAGACTTGGATTACTATCTCTGTTTTATAGGTAAGATAATACAACTGAGACTAAGATTAACTTGCCCAAGATCATAAAACACGTGGTGGGTGGCAGAGCTACCACGCAAACCTGGGCAGAGCCCACACTCTTTACCCTTACACTGTGCCAGACAGCATCTGAATACCCAGCCCCAGCTGCTTAAGCTCCATGTTTGAGACCACGTGATAATTCTCTCCTGCTCCCAGAGAGCACAGATTGGATACCTGACATAGGAGCCACTGATCCATAATATACTGTAGTGGCCCTAAATACACATACACACATACAAAATGAACCTAAGCCAATCATTTTATTTCTCTTGGTTTAACTGCTTGCTGATGCTAAGAGATAATGCTGGCCAATGGTAAGATAAAAGGCAAAATGATTCTCTGTATCCAAGGCAGACCAAAGCTTGATGTAAAGTCAGGGTCATGAAGAAGCAGAAAACAAATGGCCAGTAGGAAACTGGATTGATTAGGACAGTGTTAAGGACAATTATCTAAAACTTGGAAAAATCAGAAACTGTAAAAACTGGCTTTTCAGGCTACCTTAACAAATATACCACAGGATGCATGGCTAAAACAACAGACATTCATTTCTCACTGTTCTGGAGGTTGGGAAGAGTATGATCAAGGTGCCAACAGATCTAGTATCTGGTGAGGGCTTCGTGGTTTACAAATGGAAGTCTTCCTTGGATCCTCACAAAGTAGAGAGCAGGGAGAAAGGAAGCAAGCCTTCTGTCATGTCTCTTTCTATAAGGGCACTAATCACCCTCATAAGGGGTCCTCTGTCATGATCTGATTACCTCCAAAGGCCCCACCTCCAAAAATCAGCTCCTTAGAGATTAGATGTCCACATATGAATGGGGTGGGTGGAGTGGAGGGTAAACATACATTCAGTCCATAGCACTGGCTCCATAAATCATGAAGACTAGCTGGAAATTGGAAAAGCCTGGTTATTCCAGTTGTCTTTCAGAGTAAGAGTTTGGAAAGATCTAACCTAGTTTGTCACCAGAGTTGTAATGGCAATCCCATCTCTAGCATGAAAGCCTGGTCCAACTGGTTCTGTTTGGACTCCTCTTCTTCAGATTAGAGACTGGAAGCCAAGGGGGTTGTATTAATTTCCTGTGGTTGCCATACACATTACCACAAAGTTGGTGGCTTAAAACAACAGAAATGTATTCTCTCACAGTTCCGGAGACCAGAAGTCTGAAATCAAGGTGTGGCCATAACTGTGCTTCCTCTAGAAGCTCAAGGAGAGATTCTATTACTTGCTTCTTCTAGCTTCTGTAGGCTATCCTTGTACCTTGGCTTGTGGCTCCTCACTCCAATCTCTGTCTCCATCTTCAAATGACCTTCTCTATGTGACTTCTCTTCAGTGTCTTGTAAAGACACTTGTCTTTGGGTTTAGGGCCTACATGAGTAATCCAGGATGGTCTCCTTTCAAGGTCCTCAACTATATCTGCAAAGACCCTTTTTCTAAATGAACAGTGACAGAACTTGGGTATTAGAAAAAGGTATGTATTTTGAGGGCCCACAATTCAGCCCCCTACAGGTGTCCTGGGTATGGTACCAGCTGTTTTTTTTTTGATTAGCCTAAGGAAAGGTATAGAATAATAAGATTTCAACTTTCTGTCAGTGTTCCTTAATGAATTCTGTGGGTTGGGATACATGAAATTCCAGAGTGAGTGGTAGAGAAGGTATTAGTCCATAGTGGTTTGTATGCTTTGTATCTGAAGCCTGAAGAAAGCTGCTTTGAGGTGAGCCATACCATTCACAAGGTTACCTTTGGGGACTCCAAAGAGATAGAGAATAAGCTGAAATTCTGCCAGCTGACCAGTGGAATTGATGGATCATATGGTATCTGTGTTTAATATTTTAAGGACTGCTGGTAGAATGGTTTTGAATTCTATACATTGGTGTGCAGATTAGACTTCTCCCTGGTCCCTCAACATCTTGAATTTGGTTCACTCTAGAAATTAACCAATCTATAGGCAATCCCTAAGTCTCCTTTTAGCTAATAGTTAAACTTCCTCTCTCTCCAACAATTCTCTTTCCAAAGAGCTGCTTAAAAGGAAGAGTTCTGGGGGCGCCTGGGTGGCTCAGTGGGTTAAAGCCTCTGCTTTCGGCTCAGGTCATGATCTCAGGGTCCTGGGATCGAGGCCCGCATCGGGCTCCCTGCTCAGCGGGGAGCCTGCTTCCCCGCTCTCTCTCTCTGCCTGCCTCTCTGCCTCCTTGTGATCTCTCTCCCTCTGTGAAATAAATAAATAAAATCTTTAAAAAAAAAAAAAAAAGGAAGAGTTCTGAAGAAGAATTCTAGGATCTGGAAAATTCACAACTATAATAGTTTAGAAGAAGTTGCCTATGCAATGAATACAGACTGCTCACAACTAAAACACAGAGAATTTCCTTGCACCCTGGTTGTTTCCAGAAGGGGAAATGATCAAATTAAGAACAAAAAGTTCTTGAGTAAAACCAAAAATCTTGCTAGGTGTCTATGGGCCACAGGCTGCTCAGCAGGACTTTGCTACCATATCCCCGGAGGCTGAGCAGGCCCCCCCCCTTCCCCAGGATAACTGAGAAGCACTTCCGAGCTGGCTGTCCCAACAACAGACCCTCCCTTTCCCTGACTCCATTTTCCCTTCACAAGCCACCTCCCCCATCTTTCATCCCCTCCACATCACCCTAACTGCCTCAGCCTCTCTTCTTTTGCATGGTTTGTTTCCGTTATTTTAAGGACAGGGAGGCGCTCTTGGTTTTTTCTCCCCGTGGTTTTGAAAAATCATTTGAGCTCATTCCAGACAATTTGGAAAGAACAAAAAAGGGAAAAGAGATAAAAGAAAAATCACCATTAGCTCTCCTATCCTTGAAAAAAAATCTCTGCCAACATTTTGCTATATATCTTTCTGGACTTCTTTCCTCCCTTCATTGTGTTTTCTAAAGTTATTATTACATCAGAAAGGTAAGAGAGAACAAGTGTTGGCAAGGATGTGCAAAAAAAGGAAACCCTTGCATACTGTGGTGGAAATACAAATTGGTGTAGCCATCAGGAAAAACAGTACAGAGATTCCTCAAGAAACTAAAAACAGGGCGCCTGGGTGGCTCAGTGGGTTAAAGCCTCTGCCTTCGGCTCAGGTCATGATCTCAGGGTCCTGGGATCGAGGCCCGCATCGGGCTCTCTGCTCAGCAGGGAGCCTGCTTCCTCCTCTCTCTCTGCCTGCCTGTCTGCCTACTTGTAATCTCTCTCTGTCAAAATAAATAAATAAAATCTTTAAAAAACAAAACAAAACAAAAAAACTAAAAACAGAAATACCATATAATCCAGTAATTCCACTTCTGGGTCTATATACAAGGGAAATGAAATCACTATCTCTAAGAAATATTTGTACCCCTATAAAAACACTTTACCAGGGGCAAATTTATTTATTTTTATTTTTTTTTATTTTTAAGATTTTTATTTATTTCACAGAGGGAGAGAGATCACAAAGAGGCAGAGAGGCAGGCAGAGAGAGAGAGGGAGAAGCAGGCTCCCCGCTGAGCAGGCAGCCTGATGCGGGCCTCGATCCCAGGACCCTGAGATCATGACCTGGGCCGAAAGCAGAGGCTTTAACCCACTGAGCCACCCAGGTGCCCTACCAGGGGCAAATTTAAAGTCACAGAAGGAGAACTAGTTAGAGAGGAGTTGTAGTTGGTAAATGTAGGCAGTTACAGTTATAGTTCAGCTTCCATAATGTTGGAATTGACTGATTCAGTAACTATAAAACATGACTATCTCATCCAGTGTTTAATGATGCTTTAACCCTTTATACAGTCAAATATTTCACAATGAACAATGCTTATCCATGAAAAAGCAAGTATTTCCTCTTGCTAAAGACGACCAGATTTGCATTCATGTTTCCATATTCCTTTCTCTATCCAGGTATCTGATGTCTGCAAACTGACCTGCTTAACAGTACGGACATATAATCAAAAGTAAACATACCAAGAGAGTTTGGAGAGGTAGGATTTATGGACTAAACTGAACCAGGGTGGTAATGGGCTGGGCCCTCCCACAGAATGGCTTCTGGCAACGGAAGGGTAACTTTAGGCCTTTTAGGTTTCCTGCCTTTGTACGTGTTGAAGGCAGACACTGGGGAGGTAAATCTATAATTAGGGGGTTATTTAGAATAGAGATTTGTGACCTGACAGACTGCAAACTGTATCCACAAACACCGTGAAATCCCTCACCAGTCCTTTGTCTCTGGGTGTGCACGGTCTACTGAAGGTCTCTCATTTACTGAGCCACTTGGGTTCACATTACATTTCCTGAGAGAAAGAAGGGTGTATGGGATGGAGAACACTACCTCTATGCATCTAAAAGTGGTACATCTTATTAATTCTTGCATTCTTTGTCTTAAAATCAATCATCTTGAGTTCAAGTTTGACCTCAGCTTCCCTCACTATTTAAGTGCTGAGTGCTCAGAACCTCAGGGTCAAGTTTCAAACCCAATAATAGGAAATGGAATTCTTTGTGCAAGGTGAATAAAAGCTACACCACAGGGCGCCTAGGTGGCTCAGTGGGTTAAAGCCTCTGCCTTCCGCTCAGGTCAAGATCTCAGGGTCCTGGAATCGAGCCCTGCATCAAGCTCTCCGCTCAGCGGGGAGCCTGCTTCTTCCTCTCTCTCTGCCTACTTGTGATCTCTCTGTTTTCAAATAAATAAAAAAATCTTTAAAAAAAAGCTACATGACAACACATACCAATCCCTAAAGTTAAAGCTTTTTTTTTTTTTTTAAATTTTATTTATTTCACAGAGGGAGAGAGATCACAAGGAGGCAGAGAGGCAGGCAGAGAGGGGGAAGCAGGCTCCCCGCCGAGCAGGGAGCCCGATGCGGGCCTCGATCCCAGGACCCTGAGATCATGACCTGAGCCGAAAGCAGAGGCTTTAACCCACTGAGCCACCCAGGCGCCCAGTTAAAGCTTTTTTTAAAGATTTTATTTATTTGAGAGAGAGAGAAAGAGAGAGATCACAAGTAGGCAGAGAGGCAGGCAGAGGGAGAGGGGGAAGCAGACTCCCTGCTGAGCAGGGAGCCCGATTCGGGGCTTGATCCCAGGACCCTGAGATCATGACCTGAGCTGAAGGCAGAGGCTTAACCCACTGAGCCACCCAAAAGCCAAGTTAAAGCTCTTCAATAGGGGATAGTATTTTAGAATGTTTTTGGTTTAAAATTCCAACTACAATCATTTTAGTTGGTAATAAGTATTTTCTGAGTACTTGTTGCATTTACAGCCCTCACACCAGATACTATCTGTAGATGTCAGGTATGTGCCTATGAAATGTCATTCCCTGTTACCTGGTGCTGTGGCCTGGGAACCTCATCATTCTCTGTACACTGAATTTCCATTCTTACGCTTTTTGTGTCTTTCATTTGAAATGAACACATTGGGGTGTCTGGATGGCTCAGTCGGTTGGGCATCTGTCTTTGGCTCAGGTCATGATCCTGGGGTCCTAGGATGGAGCCAGGCATCATTCCTGCTGAAGAGGGAGCTTCTCCCTCCCTCTGCTTGCGCTTTCTCTCTCTCGCTCTCAAATAAATAAAATCTTTAAAAAATAAAAATAAAATAAAATGAACATATTTACCAATATATGATTAACATAATGACTTATGACCTTTATGAGATACCGAAAATTGCAAGATGAACTTACATTCCTATTTATTATTTCCCTGTAAAGGGACGGCATATTTAACAGTACAAACATAGATCTTAATCGACAGACAGGTTTCAAACTTAAAAAAAAATTATAAAATGTTTCAGATCCTTAAGAAAAAAAGAAAACCCCATGGAAAGTAAAATACAAAAGACACTCATGTGCCCACCCTTCACATTTAACACTTTGCCATATTTGCTTCACACTGTTTATTTTTTAAAGAAAGCGTTAATGATAGAGTGGAAGGCCTCACCTCCTCTTTCCTTTCCATCTTTCCCTCCTCAGAGTTTACTTGTGTTATCCTGTTTTGTGTAGGTTTTTGTGTTTTCAAAACTTTCATAGCTTTTAGGTTTCTTTTATGTTTCTAAAATTTGCATAAGGGGTACAGTTTGCAGAAATGTTTGCAATTTGTTTTGTTCGATATTAAGATTTATCTACATTGACGCAAGTAAGCCATCCCATTCATTTGAACTATTGTTCAAATTCCATTCTATGAACATACCACTGTTTGTGGATCCATTTCCCTTCTGAGGGGCGTTTATTTGCAATATTTTACTATGATACACAAGGCTAATATGAATGAACCATCCATCCATCCCTCCAGTCCCATTAGATCTTCAAAATAATATATCTTAAATCTGAGGAATTCTCCCCACCCTAAAACTACCCTACTCCAAGCCATCATTTTCTCCTCCAGGGGCTCCTAAGTGCCTTGAGCTTTCAATCCTGCTCCCCTTCAACCTACAGTGCATACAGTCTATGGAGTCAGACTGGGTCACTCCATCAAAATCCTTCCCCATCATACCTGGGATAAAATCCAAAGCTCTTCCCATGGTCATGAAGACCCCACATGATCTGGCCCCCCTCCCTTTCTTTCCCTAATCGTATAGTTACAGCATACTTGGCGTCTTCTGGAAGCTGCCTTATAGAGCTTTTGAAGATTTATTTATTTATTTATTTATTTCACAGAGGGAGAGAGATCACAAGGAGGCAGAGAGGCAGGCAGAGAGAGAGGGGGGAAGCAGGCTCCCTGCTGAGCAGAGAGCCCGATGCGGGCCTCGATCCCAGGACCCTGAGATCATGACCTGAGCCGAAAGCAGAGGCTTTAACCCACTGAGCCACCCAGGCGCCCCTTATAGAGCTTTTGAACCAGCTGTTCATTGGGCTTAAAACCGGCACTTCCTTATCTCCTATGACTTCTTCCCTTGCCTTACTCAGGCTCCTGATCAGATAATGCCTCAGAGAAGACTTTCCTGTTTTTCTTATCTGAATTAATACCTATTTCCTATCTCCTTATCCTGTTTTTTTTTTTTTCCTTTCAGAAGTTATCACACCTGGAATTATCTTGTTTACTGATAATCCTCGGCTAGGATGTATACTCCCTGGCCTTTGTGTCCCTAGTTCTCACAATAGCACCTGGTGTAACAGGCATTGTCAATACTTAACCTGAACAAACGAGAGAACATCAGTACCAGACTCATCACGCATGTTCTCCGGATGCTATCTTGAAAATTCTGTCCATGGCGAAGCGTGGTATGAAGTACACATTTATACAATACGCACACCCAAAAGTGACACACAGTTTGAGAAACAGTATACTCACACTCACTATTTTTATATTTTTTACCCAATTTCAAAAAGAAAGAAGAAAACGTTCTGGTTGTAACCCACTAAGTTGATTTCACAATTCACCAATAGATTCTAAACTGCAGTGTGAAAAACTTTTAGAGTATATATATGAAAGTGGTTTTGCTGGGTTTTACTAAGTACCCCTGAGGTTTAAAAAAAAAAAAGTACGCTACTAACACTGCAGGAATTTCCTCATGTCCTTACCAGCACCTGGTCTTACCAGGTTTTTTAATTTCTGCCAGTCTGAGTGAAACTGTATCTCTTTGTTTTAATTTGCATCTTTCGGTTTACTAAAAAGACTGATGGACTAGACATCTTAATCCTAAATAAATGTGTAAACTATTTTCTAGTGCCCCAAGAGAATTAAGAATTTTCCTATCAGAACTTTTCAGAGTCAAATGACTTAATCTTCCCTTACTTGATGCATCTCACAATTCCAAATTCTCACATATTTCAGTGGCAAAAAACTGTATAAGGACACAGCACTAACGACAGTTTTAGTTCTTTCACCATTTATATAGTTGATTTACTCAACAAATACTTGAGTCACTCACTTCCCCCCCCCCTCCCCACCCCCCCCACCCACCCACCCCGCAAAAAGATATNAAACCAACCGCCTCTCTTGGCGCCTACCTTCGAGATCGACTGTGAGTTCTTTGTCCCTTGCACTGTGACAGACTGACCATGGGCAGGCGTGTTCCAGAAAGACTCGAAGACTCCGACCAAGACCCTCCCAATTCTTCCAATCCATTGTTCTCTTGTATTACTTGCTCACAAGTTTTTGTATTCCGCACATCCGGAGAGGGACGCGGTGTGTTCACGCATGCTCTCTCACTGCAAAGGAATTATTCCAGAGAGAAGTTTTTAAGGAGAAAATTCGAATGTTTTCATTTCAAGCACTTGTCTTAAATGTGAGATTGTAACTAATGTCTTTTAAAGCAACCCAAATCATTTTACTTTTTCTTCCACAAGCCTTTCTTGCGCTCTACAAGAGATTTAAAACCTCACACTTTATTGCGTCGGAATGTCAGGTTTGATTAAAAGGGCAATTGAAAAATATCTCACGGTCATTCCAATTTCGGTAATTACAAATCCTGACAAAAGAAAAGATGGTCAAACCACATTAATAGTCTTCAGCTTCTATTCGCAACAGATTAATATTAAAGCCTGTCTGATCCCGCAGATAAGTCTTAACTACTGGCAGCGCCTTTTTGTCCTAATTTAAAACCCACGAGCCTCATGTAAAAAAACAACGCGGCTTCCCGTGCTTTCTGGAAAGAAACATCAAGCTCTAACTCATTTTATTGCTGCAGATAATGATGTGGTTGCCAGATAAGAGGTGCCACGCTCAGGCACAGTGACTGGACTAATAAAGGGGGGATCTCGTGCTTAATTCTTTGATTTCTATGTTGAACAACGTAAACCGCATGCCGCGATGAAAGTGAGAAGAACCAAAACCCGCAAGACTCTCGGGCGCTGCTCTCCATTAGCCCGCATCTTGAGTTTTCCTCTCCCAGCCCGGGAATGCATGCAAATCAGCCTGCGAACCCCGGGGCAATACGAACCTCTTTCGCGCCATTCGCTCAGGACCGTGCAGCAACGTAAAGAGAGAGTCCTGGAGCTCCCAAAGCGCCGCCTTTCCACCGCCGACTTCGGGCACTCCGAGGCTGCGGCTTGAGGTCACAATATATTGGGGGCCGCTTTTCTCCCCGGTGCCGAGGGGGTCTCGGGCCGGGGCCGGCGGTTACCACAGCTTGCAGGACCTGCGCCCCGACGCGGGAAAGCCGGCCGGAGCCCCGCCCCTCTGGGCCCGGGTCTGCGCGCCCCGCCCGCCGCGGCCGCAGCTCCTTCGGCTCTGTGGGACCACGGCGCGCGGCGCTTCGCTCTCCGCTCTCAGAGCGCCGGCCTGGGCGCCCGCCGCCAGCATGGACGCTCGCCGCGCGCGGGTGAGCGCTAGGCTGCTGAACCCGAGGGGCGGGTGCGGTGGGTGCTGGGCGCGGGCCGACCCCCTCTAACTCCGCGGACCGAGTGCTGCTTATCTACCGGCGGCCGTCCTGGGCGGCGCCCATGTAGGCGAGCCCCAGATTTTGTGCATTTCGCGTAATTCGGAGCCCGGGGCTGACCCCGCCGGGCGTGCGCACCCGGCGCGCTGGCGCTCGGGGAGTTGAGCGGCTTTCAGCTGGGTTGGCAGCTCCCGGGAGCCCGAAGCCACGTGCGCCTGAAGTGCACGTGCGCTCGGGGCCGGGCAGCGGCCGGGGCCGAAGGGTCCCCCATTGTGTGTGCGGGCCGGAGCCCTGGTGGAGGGGAGCGCCTCCCTCCTCGGTCCCTGGGGGCTTTGCCCTGCAGCCCTTTCCGGCGTGCAGCCGCAGGCGGGTGGGTGGCTCGCTCCAGCGAGACCTAGCGCACTGGGGGGCCCTTTGGTCGCGCTCCCGGCCGGGTTCTGCGCCTGCCACACCAGCATCCGCTTTCTAACCGCTGAGGGTCGGTGGGTTTGAAGTTTAAAGGTCTTGCAAAATGGTCTTTTTGGGACTTGGGTGCGCACATGGGGGGAGGCATCCCTAGTTCTGGGCGGCGATTGAGGGCAGTTGAAGGACCCGGTGGTCCAAACTGTTCGCAGACCATTTGCTCGTTTCCCACTCCTCCACCCACCAACCTTACTCGCAGCTGCGGGACGTTGCCCTGAATGGAACGTTACTTTTTGCTCTAACGGAAACCGGAACGTAGGGTCTGCCCCAGGAGATGTTAGAAGATGGGGGTTGGCTGGAAAGGAAGAGTGTGACATGCTTAAATAAAGAGTGACACACGTGGGGAGGCTGTGGTTCCAGTGGGGGTGGGGTGTGGGAGAGGGCTGCTGGGGGCGTGGCTTCTGAGACACAGCTCTTGGGTGTAACCCCGCATTAGCTTTTAGGTTGGAGAAAGCCGCGTGTAACAGGACTTGGAATCAATCTGACGTGCCTGGGCTCAAGTTTGGGCCATCCTGTGACGACTGATCCACTTAACCCCTCACGCCTCTGCGTCCCCATTTGTTAGGTGGGAATAATCATAGCACCTTTGTTGCAAGGAATTAAACGTACTGTGAAAACGTGCTTAGTGCCTGGCACGAAAAAAACACCCGCTAAGTGGTATTAGTTATTACCTGCCTGCCAGACCACTTGCCTTTTTCTATGTCTTTTCCTCCAAAATATGCATTTGCCTGCTACCTAACTCTTGGCGTTTGCTGAGGTATTAAAGCCCAGGGTATGTTTCCCTGTCAGCTTCCAGTAGGCTGCCTTCCTTGAGGCTGTCTTGGGCCTCTGACTGCTTGCAGGTAGGTTGATGAAGTAGTGCTGCAGTAGTGCAAGGAGCACTGTGGTCCTAGGAGATTACAGAATTGGGTTCACCTTCCAGCTGTGTCATCTTGGCCACTGTTTCACCTCCCTTGAGTCTTGAATTTCCTCACCTGGAAAATGGGGTTTTTGCGAGAGCCCCCATTTTTCTGCCTTTCTAAAAGGCCAAAAGACATGATCATTTTATTTGCAAGAGACTGAGATCAAGTGCAGAATGTTAGGTGTACAAGGAAGGTCGAGAATGTTCTTTCCACTTGACACCTCACATCTTGGCTTTATTGTGTGGGACCCATAGCAGAGATTGCCCTTCAGAGTTTTCAGTGCGAGGAGTCATTTCTGTTGTGTGGCCATATTTAAGAAAATTAAAACATAGGAACTAAGAACACTTAAGTCTCATTAAATGTTAAGAAATGTCAGAAACTGGAGCGCCTGGGTGGCTCAGTGGGTTAAAGCCTCTGCCTTCGGCTCAGGTCATGATCTCAGGGTCCTGGGATCGAGCCCCACATCGGGCTCTCTGCTCAGCGGGGAGCCTGCTTTCTCCTCTCTGCCTATTTGTAATCTCTGTCAAATAAATAAAGAAAATCTTTTTTAAAAAAAATGCCAGAAACTGCTGTCTTTATCTTGAGATAGATGCTGACTGCATTTTCTGATGAAAGCCAGGCTGTTGATGAACGAGTAACCTGCAAGTAATTTGTGACTTATGGAAGGACTTCTAAAAACTTAAGAATTGTATAGCAAGGGGACTTCAGAAAGAGCTGAATGTCAGGCCAGGCTGGTAGAATGCTAAATGGAATCAGGCATTCTACCTGGGTTTGAAGTGCTGTTTGACCTTTAACTTGCCTCCTTGTATGTTTGTTCACTCGGTTGATGTACTTGATTTGTAAGGACTTTTGCTGAAATCACTGTACCCCTCTTGATTAGAGCAGGACCAGCTTGAAAGCCTGCCATCTTGAAGTAGAGGTGCTGCCCAGTTTTTGTAGTTTGGGAAATTAACATCACAGTACATAGCCCAAAGCTTATATAAAAAGACCTCATTAGCTTAATTTTGGCTGAGGAAGAGAAATCACTCTACCATTTTGTACTTTTGAAATTTCCTTTTGGAAGTGCAGTCTAATGTTTTTAACAGGCAGGTTTTAGGAAGTCAGCCTTAAACCCTTGGGAACTCCGTATCTCACGCGCTCAGCTTGGTGGAAAGAGAGAGGTGGGCAGTGAGGTTTGATTGAACTGATAGATGTCCTTTAACAATATTCCTTTGAAGGGATCCCTTTTTAAGATTTTACCAGGTTTTGAAAATTTTGTACCATTTGCAAATCTTCCTTTTACTATGTAGGGTGTAAGAAATGGATATATCTACTCTGTGCTGTTTGAACTACTAAACTCAAAAATGATGTCTTCAGTTAGTGTAGTAAGCGTTCCACTTACTAGTATTGCCATTTTCATTTACAGCAAAAGGATCACGGAGTAAAGAAGAATGTAAAGAAATTTAGATATGTGAAGTTGATTTCCATGGAAACGTCGTCATCCTCTGATGACAGTTGTGACAGCTTTGCTTCTGATAATTTTGCAAACACGGTAAGTGCTGCCTGAGAATAAACAGAATTGAGTCTGCAGTGCCCACAGTGCCCCAGATGCTTTGTGCGTGATTAAAACTGCTTGCTTTTTGCCTGCATTTCTATACAGCCGCTGGAAAATACAGTATGCATTGTAATTTCATTTCACTTTTTGCTGTGGTTCTAGGTAGTAATTGTTGGAGGTAGATTAGCTACTTATTCTATCTTTTTGAAATGTCGCCTAACCTAACATGCCTGATGATTTGCCGTAACAACTCAGAAATCATTTGTAAACCTCTGAACCATTTTTCTTTGTAACAAAAGCTGTTCTCTTGTAGTGCACTTGTAAATGTGATTTTCTCTCTGCACAGTTTATGGAAAATTGGTTCTTGAAAAAGGAAAAAAAATGCACAACCACATTTATTTATTTATTTTACAGAAACCTAAATTCAGGTCAGATATCAGTGAAGAACTGGCAAATGTTTTTTATGAGGACTCTGATAATGAATCTTTCTGCGGCTTTTCAGAAAGTGAGGTGCAAGATGTGTTAGACCATTGTGGATTTTTACAGAAATCAAGGCCAGATGTCACTAAAGAACTGGCCAATATTTTTCATGCCGACTCTGATGATGAATCATTTTGCGGTTTCTCAGAGAGTGAGATACAGGATGGAATGGTGAGTTTGAGAACCCATGTCAAGAAGTATGGTACATTTACAGGCATGACGTGCTAGTTTAAAAAATTTTTTTTCTTGTAATTTTCATTGTAGTCATGCCAGAAGATTTTGTTGACCTTTTTAAAAAATTGTAAGAGTTATTTTCTTCTTTATGTCCTACAACAGTTTTTACTAATGTAGTCCTACTTGTAAAGCTTGAACATTTTGTAGGCTCTGAGAGGTTTGGAAACTGGGAAGATAAAATTGGCCAACCTCCAGATTTCTGTTGCCACAGAAATCTAGCCTGATGACGGGAATCCCACATGTCCTTAAGATTAGCTATATTCATGTTTTAAGGTCAAATGCCCAGCCCAGTATTGGCCCGGCCTGGAGCAGGCCTTTGGTAAATGTTGGTTCCCGTGATTGATCTATACCTCATTTGGAAAACCTGTGGTAACTCATTCAGGACTTTTGAGTGCATGAAATGACAATTAGGGTCCTTCCTGCTTTCACTTGTGCTCCTTGGCTGGCTTTTCTTACGCACACTGCCTTACCTTTAACCTCTGTCGATCTGCTCGGGCCACTGCTGCTGCTGCACCCTGGTCCCACTCTCCCTGAGCATACTGTTTAGTTCTGCAGACTCTGGTTAGCAGGACTGTCTCAACAAAGGAAGTAGTGTGTTGATTTACAGTCAGGTGCATGCTCTTCAGCTCACTGTGGTCTGACGGGGAACCATTCCCCGGGACCACACTGATGCAGACACAAGTGAGAGCATCTGGCCAAGGATTGTTCATCACTGTCTGACATGGTGGTAATGTAATATTGCCTGTCTAAGAAGGGATGGTGGTCCAAAGCAGAGCAGGTTGGAGTTCTCGCAGGGGCTGGTCTGTAAGTCTGCATGCGACCTAAGCATCGTTTAGGTCTTATATCCCACTAGCCTGAGTACTTTCTGGGCAGTGTTTCCATTCTTTGTAGATGCTGTTTGTTTCAATAAATAAGATACCAATCGATTAAAAGTCTTAAAAACCCATAAATTTTGTCATTTTTCTCATTATCGGGCACACCAAAAGTACATGAAGAATATTAGAAGTTGTGCAGATTTTAGAAATGGTTAGATGTTAAAAAAAAAAGTGAATGTTCCCATTTCTGGGATTTTATGGGTGATCTATTTTCTTTTCTCAATTTTTTTTTAGCCATCACCACAATCAATTTAGAATATTTTCATCAGCTCCTCAAAAAACCTTTCCCCATCAGCAGTCACTTCTCATCCTTTCCCAGTACCCTCAGTCGTCAGTGGGCAACCACCAGTCTGTCTGCTACCGTAATAGATTTCCCATTCTGGACACTTCATATGAATGAAACCGTACACTATGCAGTTTTCTGGCTTCTTTCACTTCATGGAAGGTTTTCAAGGTTCTTCCATGTTGTGGCATGTGCTAGTACTTAACATCTTTTTATTGCTGAAATAGTTTGTGAATGTATGACATTTTATTTATCCTCTTCATCAGTTGATGGCTTTGGGGGTTCGTACTTTTTGGCTATTGTGAATAGCACTGCTGTGAACATTCATGTAGAAGTTTTTGAGTGAACATAATGCTCTCGGAGTATATATACGAATGAGTCCTATGGTAACTCTGGCCTTTTAACGAACTGACAGGCTGTCTTCTGCTGCACCCTTGTACGTTCCTACCAGCGGTGTATACGGTTCCAGGTTCTCTACATCCTTGCCATTCTTGCTATTGATTCAGCTCCACTAGTGGGTAATGAAGCGGTATCTTGTGATTCTGATTCACTTTTCCCTGATGGCTAATTTTACTATATTTTTAATGATGGAATCCCACTTTACTTTTGGAATCTCAAAAATTTTTTTTTAATTTTAAATTGACAAGTAGATTAGAGAGGTACCTCAAGTAGTCAAATTCACAGAGACAGAAAGTAGAATGGTGTTTGCCAGAGGTTAGGGGAAGTGGGGAGTTAGTGTTGAATGGGTGCAGAGTTTCAGTTTGGGAAGATGAAAAAGTTCTGGAGACAGATGGTGGTGATGGTTGTACAATGGTGTGAATGTCCTTGCCACTGAACTGCCACTTACAAATGGTTAAGATGGTGAATTTCTTGTTATGCCTATTGGCTGCAAAGTTTTTAAAGAGTAGATTAGAGCAGTAAGGCACCTTTAATATCTTTAATGCCAAGCACTGAAACCATGTTTGTGGGAGAACACATACTTGTTTTTATAGGAATTCTTTTAAAAAGTAAAAGATCTGTTTTTGAATTAGAAAGGGAGCTGGGATTTTTCACGTTAAAAAAAAAAAAGAAAAAAAAACAGACTCAGAATGACTGGCCTAACTAAGGGCTATGAAGATGGTCTATAAAGACATGTCTCAGGCTACAGAAGTTAAATTACCCTGATTATTGCATTTATTTGTAATTCCTGATTTTGTTGCCCAGAGCTGTCAGTTAAAATTGACAATTAAAGTGTTCAGTTAAAATTTATTTGCTGTCAGTGTCTTTTGTTCAGAAGGGATTTTGTAGTCATGCTGGTGCAGCCTGTCGGACAATCAACAAGTCATTAATGACTCCATTGTTCCTGATTAACTAGAGACTGCAGTCAGACCACACTGGCTATAGGACCCGCAGCCAGTGCCGAAGATCCGGAACCCTCCGGGTGGCCATGAAGTTCCCAACTCAAAACACCAGGGGAGCCGACAACAAAAGAGCAGTGCCCTCCCAGCCCCCTGAGAATTCTGTGACTGACTCCAATTCTGATTCAGAAGATGAAAATGGAATGAATTTTTTGGAGAAAAGAGCTTTAAATATAAAGCAAAACAAAGCAATGGTAGGTGTCTGACTTTGTGCCAACACTGGCCCTTCCCATCCTTTCTGTAAGCTGCTCGTTCCTCATACCTGTGTCCTAAGAATTATTTTCAGTTTAACTGTGAAGTCTTCACAACGTGTGCTTTAAAATGTGCTGCTTTTCCTAAATTAACTTCTCTTTTGTAATCTATTAAAGTCTTGATAAATGTGTAAGTGAAATTAGAAACTCAAGATGTGCCACTATAATTTCCAGAAGTTTTTTTTCAGCAGTTATTCTACACTAATAATTTCTGTTGAATTTCCTCCCTTTTTAGCTTGCAAAACTAATGTCAGAATTAGGAAGCTTCCCTGGCTCATTCCCTGGAAGGCGTTCCTTACCAGGCCCCAGTACAGTAAGTGCAAATCCTTGTTTATACTGTAGTATTTTGGACAGGTCTAGGATAGATTTTTTAATTTTATTTTTAAGATTCCATTTATTTACTAGAGAGAGAGAGAACACGAGCAGGGGGAGGACCAGAGGGAGAGGGAGAAGCTGACTCCCCGCTGAGCAGGGAGCCCAATGCTGGGCTCCATCCCAGGACACCAGCTGAAGGCAGCCGTTTAACTGACTGAGCCACCCAGGCACCCCTAAATTTGTTACTTTCAAATCTGATTTCCTTTTTTTGTGTAGTCCTCTAGACAAAGAAGTAGAGAAAACCTAACAGATCTCTGGGACCTCTTCCGTGCATGCTAGGGAGGGTGTGGCCTCTCCAAGCCATGCTTCTACAGTGCTTAACCCCCTTTTGAGTGGCTATTTCTCTCCTTCCCAACTAAACTAAGCCCCTCAAGGGCAGGGAGTAAAGACTGAATTTTTTTTTTTCCTTTTCTGTATCCCCAGCATTAGGATATTCCTTCTACATGGTAGATAAGTAATAATAGAGGTTTTTAATAATGAGCATGAGAGGAAAAAAAGGGCAAAAAAATTTTTTAACCAAGTCATGGCCTAATATATGTGATTATCTTCTGAGGAATTAAGCTGGTACAACTAAAGGGGAGTTTGGTGTGTCTGCTGTGGTACAAAAGGGAAGACTTCTTTTCCCCACCTCTCCCTGAGGAGAAAGGAAAGAGGCAAGCAAGGAACGGAAGAAAGAAAACCATACGTATATTTCTCTCTTGTGCCATGTAGAAATAGTATGTTTCAGGGCTCAAGAGATATTGTAGAAAGGGGTTTTTTTGGAAAATGAGATCTGTTCTTAAGTGGAAGAATAAAAGGATCTATCTCTCAGTCTGAGAGGAATGACTTGGTGTTAGAAGAGCAGAATTACAACAGCTGTATCATTTTGGGGCTCACTTTCCATGCATTATGGAAAGGACAAAAGATTAGGAAATGGAGCTCTCCTTTTACTTAAACAAAAATGTACTTCAGGAGAAGGTGCCACTTCTCTTCATCCTGGAATAAATGGGTTCCATCATATGTGTTTTACTTAGCAGTCAAAGACACCCCGAAGGCGTACATTCCCAGGTGTTGCTTCCAGGAGGAACCCTGAACGAAGAGCTCGTCCTCTTACCAGGTCGAGGTCCCGGATTCTTGGGTCTCTTAGTGCTCTACCCACTGAGGAGGAGGAGGAAGAGGAAGAGGATAAGTACATGCTGGTGAGAAAAAGGAAAACCATGGACAACTACATGAATGTGAGTTCTCCACATCATGCTTGTTCTTCTGTTTGTCATCTTCTTTGGGCCTAGTATCCAATACACAACACAAGGACCCACACGGCCTCAACACCAGATGACCCCCAGTAAACCACCTCAAATCATTCAGAATTGTTAATGTCGTATAAACTTATTTGTGTTTTGTTAGTTGGTGAGAAGGTCAAAGCTTTCTTGCCTTTTTTTTTTTTTAAAGATTTTTAAGATCTCTACATCCAACGTGGGGCTTGAACTTATAACCCCAAGATCAAGAGTCACATGCTCTACCAACTGAGCCACCCAGGCACCCCCCCCAACTTTTATTTCAATATTTTATTTTTAAGTGCCCAAAGCTTCTTCAGCTTAATGTAGGAATCATTTCCATGATGTCCCATTATCTTCAGTAAACTTAACAACTTGCTCCTTCTCCATAAGTTCTATGGAAGATTTCTAAGTTGAATTCTATGTGAAGAAATTACAAATCCTGTATCTGGGATTCAGGGCTGGGGAGAGCCGGTAGGAATACCATTCCATGATTTTTGTCATGCAGGAAGAGGACATGCCCAGAAGTCGTCGTGCCGGATCCATGACCCTTCCGCATATAATTCGCCCCGTGGAAGAAATCACAGACGAAGAGTTGGAGAACATCTGCAGCAACTCCCGGGAGAAGATCTATAACCGTTCATTGGTACAAACCTCTCTAAGTTTTATCTGTGAAGAGGAACCTCTGAGAGAAAGGATAGCTTCTGTCCTTTGAGTTTTGCTAATGTTAAAGGTCTTAGCATATGGGATACTGTGCCTGTATGTGTTTTTCATATAAGGAAAGTTGTTTAGCATCCTTGGGATATACATCTCTTAGTGAGTCTGCAGTAGTAGTATTTGCTTAGTAAGCCTTTGGTAGCATTTGATCTTTTAATTTAGAAATGGGTTCAACATGTATTTACTGTGTATATGTCTACATACATGGGTGCTAGGATATAGTGGTGCATAAAAATAAAGTTTTGGGTACGGTTTTTTGCATAAGATTTTCTTGCAGAAAACTGGTTTTGATAATATTAATTATTACACCTGCCAATTGAATGAAATCACCATGCTTGATTTATTTTTCATGCCCTTGGCATATACATGTGTGTGTAGTTTTGACACAGGATTGAAAGACAAATTGTCAGACATCATCTACAAAAAGAATATTCTTTATGCCATTTTTCTATACAAAAAGCGGTGTTCTGTTCTTTTTTCCATCCTAACTGCCTATTTGTAGGGATCTACTTGCCATCAATGCCGCCAGAAAACCATTGATACCAAAACAAACTGCAGAAACCCAGAGTGCTGGGGTGTTCGAGGCCAATTCTGTGGTCCCTGCCTTCGAAACCGTTATGGTGAAGAGGTCAAGGATGCTCTCCTGGATCCAGTAGGTGCCTTGAAGGGTGGTCCTGTGGGCTTGAAGGTCAGCAGGGAGCTTTCAGGGCCAGAAAGGGTAATATGGAAAGGATCCAGGCTTCTTGTGGTGGGGTGGGCATTTTAGGGGGAGGCTGATGAATTCATAGTGTTGTTCCCCCCCCCCCCAAGTGCTTGATTGGGACCAGGTCATTCAAGGGAAATTGACTCTACCCCTGCTAGTTGCTGTGTAACCTCTGCTGCATTTACTAAGAAAGCATCAGGAGTAAGCTTTTGCTGTTACTTAAAAAAAATTTTTTTTTAAACATTTTATTTATTTATTTGACAAGTAGGCAGAGAGGCAGGCATAGAGAGGGGAGGAAGCAGCCTCCCAGCTGGGCAGGGAGCCCGATATGGGCCTCTATCCCAGGACCCCGAGATCGTGACCTGAGCCGAAGGCAGAGGCTTTAACCCACTGAGCCACCCAGGGGCCCTTAAAAAAAAAAAAATTTTTAATGCAATTGATGATACCTACTTTAGAGGTTAAAGAAAAATAGATAAGTAAGGGGAGGAAAGTAAGATTGGATTTAACTGTACCTTTTCACAATCCTTCAGAACTGGCACTGCCCACCTTGCCGCAGGATCTGCAACTGTAGTTTCTGTCGGCAGCGAGATGGGCGGTGTGCAACCGGGGTCCTCGTGTATCTAGCCAAATACCATGGCTTTGGGAATGTGCATGCTTACTTGAAAAGGTAAAGGGCCGGTTTTTCTCTCTTCCACCCCCAAATCTTATATTCATGTATGTGTCTTAATAAAAAGATGATAGAAGTGAAAACTGTGGTTGTCTCTGGGTGGTGAGGACTGGAGGTTTTGACTGGAAAGGGGCTCACTAGGAGTCTTTTCAGATGTTGGAAATGTTTTCTGTCTTCATCTAGGTGGTGGTGACATGTGAGTGCATAAAAATTCCAATTGTGTGCTTCAGATGTATGCACTTAACTATATATACTATAGCTCAATAAAAACGTTCTGAAAACTGAATTAGGCTTTCTAAAGGAGAATCTTAGGTTGAAAACCATATCCTGACCTGTTTCCTTCTCTCTTTCAGTCTGAAACAGGAATTCGAAATGCAGGCATAGCATTTGGAAGATCCACTCTCCGTCTTCCACTGCGCAGATCTTCCTAAAGTTACTGGTTTTGTCACGTGATTGAAACCCGAATTAGGAATTATGATCAGTCAGTTTTATAGGAAACGCAAATCAAGTGAATCTTATTAGATACATGTGTCTCTGAGCATCATTGAGGTATATCGCTAGCTATACTTTGCCTTCCTGCAGTTTCTCCTTTGCTTTTCCTCCCCACCCCATAGCATCCCCCTCTATTTCCAGTGGTTCTCTCCCACCATATTGTTTCCAAATTCTTTTTAAGTGGCAATTTTAGGAAAGCATGTTTGATTTAATTGGCGTTGAAATAACCCTGGAATCCACCCATAAAACCAAGCACTTAGAAACACAGTAGTAATGTTAACTAACTACATTTATTGAATTCCAGAGAACAGCCCTCTAACTTGTTTATGAGAAAGCAGTATAACTTAGATTGAGCGTTCACACTAGTTGATGTTTTAACAGAATCAAGGCACACAAGTCTTAAAACCATGTGGAAAAATTGGGTAATTGTTGAAAGTGGAGTATATTACTTTGGATGCCTCCCATGAGAATATTCCATATATTGTGTTTCTTACACAAGTTGTCCTGGTTGAGACTTAGTTGCTGATGCTTTCTTCCATTACGAGGTTAAGTGATGCATCTGGATCTCACAGTCATTGCCCAAAGGTCCAAGGGCAGTGCTATATTCAAAATCATTGTAGAAAAGATATCCCAGGGAGTTAGAGGAGGGTGAGGCTTCAGGAATAGGCTGACTTGAATTCATGCTGTAACACTTCAGCATGATTGCAATTTGCCAAGTTTATTTTGGTTTATATATAAGGTGTTTCAACTTAATTCCTGATCATTTTGCATGGAAAATTAATAGTAACACAAGTCTACTGCTAGTCTTTTGTGGTGTTTGCTTTCTTGAAGTTATAAAGTAGGCACAGGGTTCATGTTCAGCTTTTAAGCACTTTTATAACAATGAGAAGTGCCTTTTTAGAATTGGGTGACTTTCAACAGTTAACTTGCCATCTCTGCCCTTTTAGTTTTGGGGCAGATTTCAAGTGTTGTGCCCCATCCCCCTCTCCTTTTGCATTAATCAAATCATTGTGTAGAGGTGGAATCTTAAGTGTTTGTGTGTCCATTTTCTTTGCATGTGCAGCCTTTTGCTGTGCCTTTTCAGTGTTTGGTGCCTAATTGGACATTGAATCAATAAATGTAAATAGAGCTTTTGATCTGTAATGCTTTTATACAAAGTTTTTTATTTTAATAATAAAACATTTTATTCTACCTTGTCTGCTTTTTTTTTTATTTAGCGTATTCTTACTGGACTGAATCCTAACTTTTTTCCTCCCATTTATTTATTTAATTTCTTTTCTTTTCTTTTTTCAGTGATCCAAGAGTCATTGTTTATGCACCACACCCAGTGCTCCATGCAATCTGTGCCCTCCTTGATACCCACCACCAAGTTTACCCATCCCCCCTCTCCCCTTCCCTCCCCTCCATAAACCACAGTTTGTTTCTCAGAGTCCAGTCTCATGGTTCGTCTCCCCTTCCGATTTACCCCAATTCACTTTTCCTTTCCTTCTCCTAAAGTCCTCCATTTTATTCCTTATGTTCCACAAGTAAGTGAAACTTTTCCTCCTATTTAAACAAAAGACCATTTCTACCTTTTGACTTAAGTTTCTGAAGGTCTCAAGGGCCAGTTCTTTTGAACAAGACCTGGCTTGGTGATATAACGAACCAGTAGCTGTGATCAGAAAATCAGCTGAGACAGCTACATCCCAAGATAGAAAATAATACAAGTTTTACAGTAATTATTTACCTTCACCATTTGCTAACACAAGAACTAACAGTGATTTCACAATACCTGGCTTGATTTTATCAACCATTTGAATATCTAAGGCTTGCTATACCTTGAGGCCTGTTCCAGGACTGAGAGAACCAAAAGACAAGGCATGGTCTAAAAGCTCTCATAACCCAATGTAGACCAGAGTTGGCAAACTACAGCCTGTGGGTCAGATCCTACTGTAGCTGATACTCACAAGGCACTTGTACCAACTGTTACGTTTTTAGAAGGTTGTAAAAAAAAAAAAAAAAGCAAGCAGCACTATGGTCCAGAAAGCCTAAAATGTTAACAATCTGGCATTTAACTGTAGGTTTGCAGACGTAGGCTCTAGACTTATCTCAGAAATCCTGTTCACTCCTACATATTCAGGGAAAAGATCAAACTGTATGAAGTTATACAACTGGTATTCTGGATAGATGCAAAAGGAACGGGTATTTCTTCTAATAAACTTGGGAATCTTAACCCAAGTTCTAATTCGACCCATTTTTAGGGAGGTAATTGGGAAGGTTAAGTTTTAGGAAGTTTGTACAATTGATGGCTCTTGGGAACATTTTTGGTGTCACCATGTTTTAATAAAGTAGAACTAACGTGTGTGTTTAAGATGTTACTTAAGAGAGAGAGAGAGCATGAGATGGGGGAGGGTCAGAGGAAGAAGCAGACTCCCGGCGGCACAGGGACCCCAATAAGGGACTCCATCCCTGGACTCCAGGATCATGGCCTGAGCTGAAGGCAGTCGCTTAACCAGCTGAACCACCCAGGAGCCCCTAATGTGGTTTTTCATTCAAAAATAGGGACTAGTAGCAGCTGATTCTAAGATACCCTTAAAGGATTGACAGTCTAGTGGAGGAACTAAAAGTTGTGAGTAGGAGTGGAGAGGAAAAGGCATTTTCTCAGCATCAGGTGTTTTATAGTGCTGATGGGCCCAAGGGTTTTGTAATGGCTCCCATCTTACAAAAAAGACACCCATCAATTGCTCAGTCTGAGCCTTGCCTGGTGGCCCCGAACTTGCTCCCACATACCCCAATTTCAAGCTCCACACACCATCCTTAGAGTTGAAAGAACTTGTGTTTCAAGAGAAATCTGCCTTTATTGGCTAAGCTGGTCACTTACAGAGGGATGAAGTGGAAGGAGTGAGTGGCTCCAGTGCTAGGTCAGCCGAGCTTCACTGGCTTGTAGGTAACGGAGAGCCTCCCCAGGTCGCGGCCACTCATCTCCGGCTTGACATCCACCTGGCTGGAGGTCTTGCGGTCGTGGACACCCATCCTACTGCCCACCATCGCGGCCAGACAGGTGCGCACCAGCCTCCTGGGACACCCCCCCCCCCCCCCACCCCCGCCCACCTCANGCCTCACAGGCCACTCCCTTCACAGGCCCGCGTGCCTCCAGGGCGGCGGTCCAGCCGCGCCCCCTCCCCCCCAGGAGGTGCTGCTTGACGAATGAGCCCAAAAGCCGGGCACCTGAGTAGGTGCCTAAGTTACTGCAGGGACAAGTCCAGAAGCCGGCCAAGGCCCCCGGGACGGTGGGTGAACTTGAGGGAGGTCCGGTGCTGCTTCTGCTCCACTTCTGCCATCTTGTTGGCTCTTTGGAAAAAGTGAGAGAACTCAAGCTTTTTTGGTTATTTTTGTTGTTGTTTTAAGGTTTTATTTATTTATTTGATAGAGAGCGAGAGAAAGCACAACCAGGGGGAGCGGCAGAGGGAGAGGTAGCAGGCTCACCACTGAGGAGGGAACGCAGTGCGGGGCTCTAACCCCGCCCCCCATCACCACCGGAGCCCAAAGCAGGGGCTTAACCGACCAAGTCACCCAGGGGCCCCAGAGAGAGAATTCAGGTTTTGACAATTAGATGTGAAGAGTAGTTTACAGCATTTATGTTCCAGGAATACTCTACACCTGTCTCTCCAGCCTGGGTTCCCGAGGTAGAGAGGCTGTCCACCTTTATCTTCACTGACTAAGGGTTTGAAGAATGAAATAGAGACTAGTAATAGCCTTCAGTGGTTTAAATAATGAAGAGGGGCAAAGGCAGTAGGGGATGCTGCAGGAGGGGCATATTTGTGTTTTATTTTGCTTTTAAAAGAAGTGAGAGGGAGCTCCTGATGGCTCAAGGTCAGGTGGAAAATTGGGTTATTTGCATACCAGGGGAATGGAGTAAGAGTTCAGTGCTTTGAAGCGTGGCTGCAAAGTATTAGGTTCTGACAGGAAAGTGGTAGCAAGTCCTGAGGGGAATAAAAGGTGAGCAAATGTTATTTTATCATAACGTTAACCACACATTTGTGGGGTAGTATCTTAAGGATGAGGAAGTAAATCCAGAGAAGTCGAGAAAAATGCCCAGTGCCGCATAGCTTAAAATGTTGGAGCTAGCGGCTTGTTCCAGGGAGGAGGCCTTTATATCTTTTTTCTTTTTTAAACTAAGCTGAGCCTGCCTGCCTTAGAAAAGCAGAGGGTGTTAATCAGGTTCTGTCAATGAGGACAAGGGCATACTGGGTGCCGAGGTGGCTTTTGCAGAAACTGTTGAGCAGAGAGAAACAGAAGGTCTGGGAGGGGGCTGAGAGCCCCTTTGGTCAGGGATAGTGGGAAACCGGGGTATTGGATCATCCAGCAGGGACGTTGGCAACTCCTGAGGCTTTTAACTGTAGGGCATTAAAGTCCTGTGGTAGAAGACAACCTTTTATTTTTTTTTTTAAAGGTTTTATTTATTTATTTGACACAGAGAGATCCGTTCACAAGTAGGCTGAGAGGCAGGCAGAGAGAGAGGAGGAAGCAAGCTCCCTGCCAAGCAGAGAGCAGGATGTGGGCCTCGATCCCAGGACCCTGAGATCATGACCTGAGCCGAAGGCAGAGGCTTTAACCCACTGAGCCACCCAGGCGCCCGAAGACAACCTTTTAAATAATCACAACATTGAGGGAGGCTGAAGATAAGAGGGGACAAGAACTTGCAAAGGAGGTGTTGCTGATACAGTGGATGAGGCACTAAAGCTTGGAGTGGCCGCAGGAAGCTGGGGAATCTGCTTAGGAATGGTGTAAGAAATGGACTCTTTGTTGCAGAGAAACTGGCATGTTCCAGATACAGGCCTCCATCCATGATAATATCCAGGTGATGAAAGACTTGTTTGAAAGAGCAAGAAACAAAGGAGACACCATTTAAAGCTAAAAGCCACTAACATTTTGATTTTTTCAATCTTCCTTGCATTTTCTTTTATAGGGTAATATTTCTACGTGTACAACTTTTTTAGCATTAAGAATGTCAAAACATTTTATTTATTTATTTTTTAAAAAGATTTATTTATTTATTTGACACAGAGAGAGAGATCACAAGTAGGCAGAGAGGCAGGCAGAGAGAGAGGAGGAAGCAGGCTCCCTGCTGAGCAGAGAGCCCGATGTGGGCCTCGATCCCAGGACCCTGAGATCATGACCTGAGCTGAAGGCAGAGGCTTTAACCCCCTGAGCCACCCAGGCGCCCTGTCAAAACATTTTAAATGGCTATCCATTTAATAATTTTTAATAATAATATCCATTATGATATGGATGGTACATATTTTACTTAAACAGCTTCCAATCTTAGAGTATCTCAGTTATTAATAATCTTTTGCTATTATTAGTAATATTGTAGTTAGTATTGTTATAGCTAAATCTTGAGTTAAAATAGAGTTCTAGAAAGTAAAGTAACCCTTAGTTATAGAGATGAAGGAAGGCAGTAGACTAGGAATTTTAGAGAGTGTGGGGCTGTTCTGTGACCTAAGCTGGTAAACTTGGGTGCAGCGCCTGGTTGGGAGAAGAGGAGGTGAGCTACTTAACTAGACACCAAAATAAGAGGCAAAGTTTACCATAGGTGAACTTCCACCTGTAGGATTGCAGAAGTGCATAGCTGGCCAAATAAGAAATAATGTTTAATGTAATCCTATGCTTTTAAGGAGTTTATTGGAAGTGTTCACATGAAAGTACCTGCTGGTAATGGGTGATTGCAGCAGGGCTCCATGCAACCTTGTATATATTTGCCAGAGGCAAATGTTGGTTGAGCACCTCTTAGGTGTGAGGCACAGTGCTCAATACAGTATGTATGTTAGCTTTTCATAGTAGGTGTTTTAGAGATGAAGAGACTCTGCGAGGTTAAGTAACTTCTGAAGACTTAAGAGCCCATGCTTGTTCCCCTAGCCTAAGAAAGGAGATATTAGATCAAACACTGTCATGAGGACTTCTTATGGACCTGTCTACATCCCTTGATCATAACATGTAATCCCTGCCACCTGTAGTTTTGTGTTTATTTCAGTTTTTCCTGTTGTAAGACCACGAAGCTCTTGAGAGCAAGACCATCTTTGATCCAAATCCCCTTAAGATGTAATAGGTACTCAGTAAATGTTTTAAATAGATAATTTTATTTTTTTTTTAAGATTTTATTTATTTATTTGACACAGAGAGAGAGATCATAAGTAGACAGGCAGGCAGAGGGAGAGGGGAAAGCAGGCTCCCTGCTGAGCACAAAGCCCGAAGTGGGGCTCAATCCCAGGACCCTGAGATCATGACCTGAGCCGAAGGCAGAGGCTTAACCCACTGAGCCACCTAGGTGCCCCTAAATAGATGATTTTAGATACAGTAGCTCTAAGTGTTACCATGTGTTGGAGGAAAACTTTTGGTGGCAAAAATTGAGTGCATAGAACTTTTTTTTTTTTTAAGAGAAAAGAGAGGGGTCTAATCCATGTGCCCACCACTAACTTCAGCAGCAATAAACTCATGGTCCTGGAGCTTGGATGGCTCAGTCGTTAAGCAGCTACCTTTGGTTCCCGTCATGATCCCAGCGTTCTGGGATCAAGCCGCACAACGGGCTCCCTGCTCAGTGGGAAGCCTGCTTCTCCCTCTCCCACTTCCCTACTTATATTCCCTCTCTTGCTATCTCTCTCTCTGTCAAATAAATAAATAAATAAATAAATAAATAAATAAATAAATAAATAAATAAATCTTAAAACAAAACAAAACAAAACACCAGCTTTAAAAAACAAAAAACTCGGGCGCCTGGGTGGCTCAGTGGGTTAAAGCCGCTGCCTTCGGCTCAGGTCATGATCCCAGGGTCCTGGGATCGAGGCCCGCGTCGGGCTCTCTGCTCAGCAGGGAGCCTGCTTCCTCCTCTCTCCTCTCTCTCTGCCTGCCTCTCTGCCTACTTGTAATCTCTCTCTCTGTGTCAAATGAATAAATAAAAAAAAAAAATCTTTAAAAAACAAAAAACTCATGGTCCATCCTGTTTCAACTACATTTCTTTACTCATCCCAATCCACTGAATTCTTTTCTCTTTTTTTTAATACTTATTTTTTTATTTTAGAGAGAGTACACATAGGGCAGAGGGAGAGGGAGAGAATCTCAAGCAGACTCCCCATTAAGCTCAGAACCCAACATGGGGCTTGATCCCAGGATTCTGAGATCATAACCTGAGCTGAAATCAAGAGTCCGACTCTCAACCAACTGAGCCATCCGGGCTCATGACTTGATGTCATGAGTTTGAGCCCCACACTGGGTGTAGAGATTACTTAAATAAAAATAAAACTTAAAAAAAAATACTAGACATTATATGTCATTTATACAGACTTCAGTATTTCTAAAAGATAGTGATTCTTTAGAAAAAATCAAAATATCATCGTAAAACCTGCATAAAATTAATGAGAGCTTCTAAATATAAAAAATGGAGGTGGTTGGCCTCAGTGGCTCAGTTGGTTAAGCCTCTGCCTTTGGCTCAGGTCATGATCCCAGGGTCCTGAGATCAAGTTCCACATCAGGCTCCCTGCTCAGCAGGGAGACTGCTTCTTCCTCTCCTGTTCCCTTTGCTTGTGCTCTCTCTCTGTCAAATAAATAAAATCTTTTTTTAAAAAATGGAGTAGTGCCTGGGTGGCTCAGTCAGTTAAGCTTCCAACTCTTGATCTCAGGTCTTGATCTCAGGGTTGTGAGTTCACATCCCATGTTGGGCTCCATGGAGCCTACCAAAACAAAACAAAACAAAACAAAAAAAACAGTATTTTGGGTCACCTGGGTGGCTCAGTTTGTTAAGCATTCGATTCTTGATCTCAGCTCAGGTCTTGATCTCAGGGTTATGACTTCAAACCCCACATTGGGCTTAAAAAGTAAAAATAAATATGTATCAAATATGGATAGTTCAAATTTTCACTATCCTACACCCCTCACCCTTGTTATATAGTTATTTTAATTTGAATTCAGGAGTCTTAACTCTTATTTATTTATCTATTTAAAGTCTCTTTTAATTAATAGGTTTCCTCTCCCTTTATCCCCCTTGAAGTTTTATTTGTTTAAAAAAACAGTTAATTTTCCTGTAGAATTTTCCACATTTTACTAATTGACCCCATGGTCTCATTTAACGTGTTCCTCTTTCTTTTCTGTTAGATCCAGAAACTTGATCTGATTTTGATGGCAAAAATACTTCATAGCTAATGTGTACTAACATCAGAAGACTCTTACTATCCTGTTGTCTCCCTTTTTGTATTGTTATAGCCCCTGATAAACATTTCCTGTACATTCTTTCTTTCCTTCTTCATTAATCAAATGGCAACATTCCCTTGTGGATGATTTAATTATCTGAGGTAGAGTTTGTACGGAAAAAGCATATTAAGGACTTGATTTTTTTTTAACCAGTTTTCAGAATCAAAAATTAGGTTTCTAGTATCTTTCAGTGTTGCCTACCAAGGTTTTTGGTGGTTTTGTTGTTGTTTATTTTTAAGTGTCATATGACCTCCTGAATTTTTCAAGTATTTAATGTGTTTCAATCCATTGCAGTTACTGTACTTATTGATGTCCAGTTTTGGAATCCTTCTGATATGACCCCAGTGGTTTTTTGATAGTTTCTTTTGTCTTCTGGTAAGACAGAATGTTCCAGGCTTACCTTATACATTTTCTGCCCCAAACCTAGACTCAACATTTCTCCAAAGAGTTTTGTTTTCAAAACACATTTCTTTCATGTATATCTACTATTTATCTGTATATTATACATATACATATATACACCATTATATAAATGTGCTTATATATAAGCCGTTATATACTTTTCTATTTATATATTTATTAGTAATATATTAGTAATATTGTTTTTTTTTTTTTTTTTAAAGATTTTATTTATTTATTTGACAGAGAGAGAGATCACAAGCAGGCAGAGAGAGAGGAGGAAGCAGGCTCCCTGCAGAGCAGACAGCCCGATGCGGGCCTCGATCCCAGGACTCTGGGATCATGACCTGAGCCGAAGGCAGAGGCTTTAACCCACTGAGCCACCCAGGCGCCCGTAATATTGTTATATATACACATCTATATGGTTTCAGAATAATACCAATATTGTTAACTAAAATATAAATCATTTACTGAGAACAGTTTAATATTTTTTTGGTTTTTTCCTCAGTATAAGTCCTTTGGTACAAATTACTGTTTTAAAAATCGTTTTGAACACTTCCTCTTTATGTGGTTAATCCACAAACTTAATACAGTGTTAGGTCCATTTGTTTTATTTTGCTTTTGATTTTAAAGACTGCTTTTTAAAAAATTAGGATTTAATTTAGTGTTATAATGTGAAACAGTTACATATTTTCAAAGTCAAGCTTACAAAAATAAGACGTTTTTTAGAGAAACTAGATGGTATTTCCATCCTTTCACCCTGATCCTCTCTCCCTCTGTAGGTAAACATTTATAAAATTTTATGACTTTGACTTTCAAAAATGTAAGCAAATATGTCTAAATATTTGTAGCCTCCTCTTGCCATCTCAGATAAATGGTAGCATATTACTCACTACATACTGTTTTCTGTCTTGCCTCTTTTATTTAACTATATGTATAGGAGAGAGAAACATTAATTTTATTATACATAGAATATCGTATAAAGAATTCTGAAATAATACTCACATATATGAACATTGAACTAAGCTTTAAAGTTTCAGACAAAAAGATGTGGAGAAGAATGGCTTTCTCTTCTAGTCAGACACCCAAGGACAAACTGTTCTGTGAGCTCATGCTAGGGAAGTCAATTTCTCTCTTCTTGCATGCTTAGTAAGCAAGCCGTTTCAACAGGAACCAGTGTTTCAGTTTTCCCTTATTTTTATTTGATTACATGTTCTTAAATAGACTGATCCTCAAGTTTGTCTTTTAAATTGAGTAGCTGTAAATGTTTCTCACTTCTTGAAGACCATACAGTATGGCTTTTAAAAAGGTAATAATCACTGCTGGAGCTTGCCTGAATTTCCAAGACGTGACCATCCTAGTGCTTAAGGAGGAAAAATATGTAAATAAAATTCCTTTATGCAAATGTTTCCTGCAATTCTCATTGCCATCCAAATTCTTGTAAATCATGATAAACAGATGCTACTGAACTAAATGACTAAGTAAAATTATGGAGATAGATTCTATTTATCTTATTTTTCAGTGTTGGGGAGGGAGAGAAGGATATTAACTAAATTTTATCTGTCTGCATGATGATTAGGGCAGACACCAAGAACTCTATTAATTGAGTTCAGCAAGGCGAGATGTGGGACTCTTCAGAATTGGAGAGCTGCCCTTGGTAAGGGAGAGGTTCTATTGCAACTTAGTTTGCTTTATCAGAGAACTGTATTTTGGACACAATTCAATATCAAGTTTGCTGGGTCTTTGCCTACTATTTAAATTTATGTTACTTTTCTTTCTTAAAAAAAATTGAAGTAAAATTCACTTAACAAAATTTACCATTTTAACTATTTAAGAATGTGCAATTTGGTAACTTCCAGTAATTCACAATGTCATGCAACCATTGCCACTATGTAACTGCAGAACATTTTCATCATTCCCAGAAGAAACTAGGTACTCATTAAGCTGTCACTCCTCTTTTTCTACTCCTGTACCCCCAGCCCATCTGTTTTCTGTGTTTATGGATTTGCCTCTTCTGGACATCTAGGAACATACAATATGTGGCTTTCTGTGTCTGGCTTCTTTCACTTAGCATAATGTTTGCAAGATTCATCTTGTGGTAGGTATCAGTACTTCAGTCCTTTTTATGGCCAAATAATACTGCATTGTATGGATATATCACAATTTATTCATTCATCAGTTAATGGGTATTTTGGTTGTTTTCACCTTTTGGCTATTGTGAACAGTGCTGTTATGAACATTTGTTTACAAGATTTTGTTTGAACACCTGATTTCAGTTCTCTTGGGTATATACCTAAGAATAGAATTGCTGGGTCATATAATAACTACTTTTAATTGTTTGAGTAACTGCCAGACTGTCTTTTCAAATGTTTGATTTTGTTCTTTGATGGACAGAAGTTTTCATTTTAATAGAGTCCAGTTTACCTAGCTTTTTTTGTTGTTGTTGGTTGTGCTTTTGGTGTTATATCTAAGAATCCATTGCCAAATCCAACACTGCGAAGATTTACGTCTATGTTTTCTTCTAAGGATTTTATAGTTTTAACTTTTTTAAAAAAGATTTTATTTATTTATTTGTCAGAGAGGGAGAGAGAGGACAAGCAGGGGGAGCAGCAGGCAGAGGGAGAAGCAGGCTCCCCACTGAATAAGGAGCCTGATGCTGGACTCCATCCCAGGACCCTGGGATCATAACCTGAGCAGAAGGCAGACACCTAACTGACTGAGCCACCCAGGTGTCCCTATAGCTTTAACTCTTACGTTTAGGTCTATGATCCATTTTGAGTTCATTTTATATATGGTGTGAGGTAAAGATTCAACTTTATTCTTTTGCATATGGATATCCCACTGTCCGGCACCATTTGATGAAAAGACTCTTTTTTTTCCCATTAAATGATCTTGGTACCCTTGTTAAAAACCAATTAATCATAAATATATGGGTTTACTTCTGGACTTTCAGTTCTATCCCTTTGATCTTTATATCTGTCTACATGCCAATACCATATGTTTTGATTACTATTTGTGCTAAGTTGTGAAATTGGAAAGTGTGACCTTTCACCTTTTTTCTTTTTCAAGATTGTTTTGACTATTCAGGATGCTTTGAAATTTCATATTAATTTTAAGGTCAGCTTATCTGTTGCTACAAAAAATGGAAGTTGGAGTTTTGATAAGGATTGCATTCAATCTGTAGTTAAATTTAGGGAATATTGCCATATTAACAATATTAAGTCTCCCAATCCATGAACAGAGGTTGTCTTTCTATTTATTTAGGCTTTCCTTAATTTCTTTCAATAGTATTTTGTAGTTTCCAGTGTACAAGTCCTGTATCTCCCTGGTTAAATTTATTCCCAAGGATTTTATTATTTGTGATGATATTATAACTGAAATTACTTTCTTAACTTTCGGGTCATTTATTGCATATATATAGAAATACAATTCATTTTTGTATATTGAAGTTACTATATTATAAAGGGAACTATATTCCCACCAGTGGATCCTTGAGAATTTTTGCTAATTCTTTGGGTTTAACGGTCACTCTTTGACCCTCAGTGTTTCTCTATGCTGAAGGATATTGCCATCCTCCTTAGTCTCACCCATCTTGATATGAGCATTTCAACACTACTTTATTAACAAGAAGTTAATGCTCTTAAATGAACCATAGGTAATACTTTATTTGAAAATGCTTACTGAAATGTTGGGGAGGAGAGAAAAGAGAGATCTGGAAAATAAGCTTATATTCATCTTATTTTTAAGTGTATCCTTATTTATTTTTTTGTTCAGTATATTTGGATAGTTATAAAAATGTCTTTTGATTACTTATTATATAAAATTAGAGTTTCATGATTAAAATCACCCATCAGGGCGCCTGGGTGGCTCAGTGGGTTAAAGCCGCTGCCTTCAGCTCAAGTCATGATCCCAGGGTCCTGGGATCGAGGCCCACATCGGGCTCTCTGCTCGGCAGGGAGCCTGCTTCCTCCTCTCTCTCTGCCTGCCTCTCTGCCTACTTGTAATCTCTCTCTCTGTGTCAAATGAATAAATAAAATCTTTAAATAAAATAAAATAAAATAAAATCACCCATCATTCTACCACTCACAGATAACTACAGTTAATATTTGGGTTACTCATGGATGCAGAACATGAGTATTGTTAACATTGCTAAGATTGTGCTCTACATATAATTTTTAGCCTTCCTTTTTTTTTTTTTTTACATCAAAATTGTGTAAAAGTGCCTCACTGTTAGGAAACACCAATTTAAATACAATATAAAGATAAGTAATAGTAATTTTTTGACATTTATTTGGGACAGCCACTTCTGGCAGGTCTTTTTAATGGGTCCTTCTTTTTCTTTCTTAAAGTAACGCATGCATTTGGTTAAAACAATCAAATAGTGCTGAAGGATTCATAATGAAAAGCAACAATGCTTTTCCTTCCTTTTCCAGAACCCAGTCCTGCTCTCCAGGAGGCAACCACTTCTAATTCCAATTTTGCAACTTTTGAGGAATAATCACCATATTTCAGGTAATATTTCTTTCCTGATATTTCTTGATTTATCAACTTGAGACATTATTTGTTGACCTCCTGACCGCTTTCCCTACTTTCTCATCACCTCTCAAGGCCTGACCAGATATTAAGGGGCATTGGCCCTAAATATTAAGAGCAGCTAGAGGGCGCCTGGGTGGCTCAGTGGGTTAAAGCCTCTGCCTTCGGCTCAGGTCATGATCTCAGGGTCCTGGGATCGAGGCCCATATCGGGCTCCCTGCTCAGCAAGGAGCCTGCTTCCCCCTCTCTCTCTGCCTGCCTCTGCCTACTTGTGATCTCTCTCTCTCTGTTAAATAAATAAATAAAATCTTTAAAAAAAAAAAAAAAAGAGCAGCTAGAATTTCCTAAGCACTTTTTATGTGTCAGGCACTCTACTCTAAAGTTCCCATTTTAATCCTTACAATAGTCAGATGAGTCTGTTTATATTATTCTAGTTTAAGAATGAGGAAACAGAGATTCAAAGAGATATAGAAACTAGTCCAAAGGTGGCAGATCACATTTTCCAAAAAAATTGGCCACAACAATATTTTTTTCCCACCTGCTTTTCCAGAACACTACTCTTCCCTCTTGCCTTGGAGTCTACTTCTCTCTTTTTGAAACTGAGCAAGCTTTTGTAATTGCCTTGAGGAATAGAACACTCTGGAAATACTGCTGCTTCATGACTTATGAAGCCAGGTTTAAAAAGGTATAACAGGGTGCCTGGGTGGCTCAGTGGGTTAAAAGCCTCTGCTTTCTGCTCAGGTCATGATCTCAGGGTCCTGGGATCGAGGCCCACATCGGGCTCTCTGCTCAGCGGGGAGCCTGCTTCCCCCTCTCTCTGCCTGCCTCTCTGCCTCCTTGTGATCTCTCTCCCTCTGTGAAATAAATAAATAAAAAATCTTTAAAAAATAAAAAATAAAAAATAAAAAATAAATAAAAAGGTACAACAGCTTCTTTACTGTCTCTCTCCCTGAAGGGATTCTTGCCCTTGGAATCCAAGTTCCATGCTTTGAGGAAGTCCAGGCTCCATGAAGAGGCATATGTTGATTTTCTGGCTAACAGTGCCAGTGTAGGTCCCAGCCAACAGCTGGCATCAGTCACCAGATATGTGAGAAAACAGGCCTTGAAGTCGTTTTGATCCTTCCAGTGTCCCAGCTGAGGCCCCGCACATTATAGAGCAGAAACAAATTGCCCCCATTATGTCCTGTCCAAATTCCTGGATCATGGAATCTGTGTGACAAAGAGGTGTTTTATGCCACTGAGTTTTGAGGTCATTGATACACAGCGATAGGTAACCAGCAGATCAAGGCACAGACATCTGGTAAGTGACAGCCCTTGGGTTTGCACTTGGCTCTGTCCATTTCCAGAATCACTCTTAACCAGTAGGCTCCATAAATGGGAAGCCTATTGAATTGGTTTGCTAGGGCTGCTATAAAAGAGTACCACAGACTGGGTGGCTTAAGCATATTTTCTCTTAATTCTGGACACTAGATGTCTCAGATCAAGGTGTTGGCAGGGTTGGTTTCTTCTAAAGCCTGTTTCCTTGGCTTGCAGATGGCACATAGTCATCCCTTTGTGCTTGTCTGTGTCCTCATCTCCTCTTCTTATGTAAGAGACAGTAAGAAGCTGTTGTACCTTTTTAAACCTGACTTCATAAGTCATGAAGCAGCAGTATTTCCAGAGTGTTCTATTCCTCAAGGTAATTACAAAAGCTTGCTCAGTTTCAAAAAGAGGGAAGTAGACTCCAAGGCAAGTGGGAAGGGTAGTGTTCTGGAAAAGCAGGTGGGACAAGAAATACTGTTGTGGCCAATTTTTTGGAAAATGTGATCTGCCACCTTTGGGCTAGTTTCTATATGACCCCACTCATATGATCTCATTTTACCTTAATTTCCTCTTAAAGGGTCTTATCTCCAAAAACAGTCATATTCTGAGGTACTAGAGGTTAGAACTTTAACATACAGATTTGAAGAAGACAGACTTCAGCCCATTAAAAACTACCCACAGGACGTTCTGGTGGTCTTGGGCCTGGAGCTCTAGCTCGGATCTCGTTTATCTACCTCCTGCCTTTATCTACTTGCCCCCCAAGGGCAGTGGTATTAGACCCTGGCTGCCCATCAGTATCATCCGGTGAGTTCCAAACAAAAGAGTTACAGCTAGGTCCTATACCAGGCCAATCAAATCACAGTCTGTGAGGTAGGCCTGGGTATCAGCAAGTTTTAAAAGTTCATCTGTGATTCTAATGTGCACCCAGGGTTTGAGGATGACCTCTCTAGGGTGGAGAAGAGGTCTGACAAGAGCAGTCATGAGCCAGCCAGGAGAAGTGAGGGTCACTTGGGGCAGCAAGTTGTTGCTTTGGTTAGAGGGGGAGAACTAAAAAATCACAGAGAATCCTTTCATATTTCACAGTAGCTTAGGTATGAGGAGGATGGGGTAGTAAGTGGAATAAAGAGTAGAAGATACGTGGAAATATCCATCCCACTAGTAAAGATTCAGAATTTTATTACAGGACATTGGAAACGAGAAAAGGGAAAAGAGGAAAGTACAAGATATTTAATGGAAGTGAAGAAACATACATGAATAAGTAGTTTGGTATGAGTCTCCTCTGTTGTAGCCTGGTCTTCATGATTTACTTTGGAAATTTGTAACTGAGCAGAATTTATTAACTCTATTTTATGAAATGCAAAAATCAACTGCTGGCATTATTGTTCAGTGTGAGAGCTCATTACCCACATGCCAGGAATCACAGATTTCCATCTCTGCTCACAATCGGAAGTCAGAGCAGCCCCAGCCAGTCCCCACCTCGCCTTGCCGCGGCCACAAACACTCAGCACACCTCTATTCCGGACAGATTTTTCTTTCTTTCTGACTCCCAGTCTTTGCCTTCAGCTGTTTCTGGGGCTGTATGTTGCTTGCGAATCGACATGGGTGATGTTGCCTGTTCCTGAAGTCATTTATATTGGTATTACTACAGTAAATTCTTTATGAAATAAAAATCAATAGTCACCAACATCCTGAGTAGTGAGGAAAATAATTGTTTATGGCACTCAGCTTAAGCTGTTCTGGTAATCACGTTGAAAAATACAATATTTATTCATTAGATCAAATTTAATGAGGCCTCCTGGCAGTAATTATAAAAATTACTGTAGCAGTAAATTACTAATGAGTTGTGATGTGCTTCCTACCTGTGAAGAAGGACTGGGGGTTGAAAAAGCCTGCTACCCAGATGAGGATGTGAGGGAGGGAGCCCCACAGGCCCGGCGCTGCTCTCTCACCCAGGCAGGAAAGGATCAGTGTACCCAGAGCACAAAAGCAAACAAGAAAAAAGACCAAGGACACGCAACCAGGGGGTTCTCGCAGCTTCGAACAGGATCAGGATTAGAACATTATTTTCCCCAAAGGTGAGCATCATCTCAGCCACTTGGAGTTGCCGGCGTGCTGGGGTCACAGAGGAGCACTAATCTGATGCCTGGGAAGGACAGAGCTTCTTATTAAGGCTGGGAAACGATTCCAGACATACGCCGCCCTTCCAAGTCTGAGGGCTTGACTCTGACCGCCGAGGTGCAGGTTCGGCTCAGCGTTTTCAAAACCAGCCGCTGAGAGTGGCGCCTGCCCTAATGCAAGCACAGTTGATGGTTTTTACAAGCTCCTGGGGGTTTCTTCCTCTTCTGAAGGCTCAGAACAAGCTAGAATTTTTGCTCTTCTATTTATAGCAGGAGCTAAGGGGTGTGTGTGTGTGTGTGTGTGTGTGTGTGTGTGTGTGTGTGTGTGTGTGTTTAAGGGATGTGAGTAACTAATTTGATTGCAAGTCTATATGTAAAAAAGCCAAAAAAAAAAATACATTGATCTGAAGGCAGGCACAGTTTTAAAAAAATATCGTAACAATGAAATGGGAACATTAAGTCTTGACAAGGTATGGTTCAACACAGCTTTGTACTGTAGTTTTCTGGATTAATATAGACAGTGGATACCATCCTTATCCCATAACGGGGCTACTGTGTCAGTTCACAAATGTAGCCTTTGTTTGCCAGACACAGAACCACAGCCTGCCGGTGAGGGACCAGCCAAACCAGGTGAGGGCCTCCCACCCACCAGCAGCTGGAGTCTGGAAACCAGCAGAAACGCCCACCGAAGCCTCAGCGTAGCGTCCCCCTCAAAAGCCCGATCTCTGAATAGCAGGCAGGCTGTCGTCTGGAGTGACAGCTATCTATTCAGGTAGCGGCTGCTATTGTCTTCTTACTTATAACACCAAGAGGATTTTTGTTTAACTTCAAGAATTCTGACAGCATCTCAGAATGTCATACTCCAGGCGGGTTCAACCCCTCCTCTCATGGGGAGGGTGCAATGACATTAGAGTGTACATTTTTTTCTTTAAATTGCAGATGCCTTAAAACGAGATTGTCAGGTTTGTTGGCTTGTCAGACTAAAGTATCAAGATTGTCACAGTGTATTATATCACTATAATATGATCATTGTACACGGAACTCATGAGTAATATTGTACTTAGTGGTGGGACTGAGTCACATTAACTTAAGAACGGTGAAAGCCTTGCATTTTACCAGATAATCTAGGAAAGACCACTGGCTACCTTGTGGGATGTGAGGCCGGAATGTCATCATCCGGGATCTAGGGAAGGTCAGGAAGCCCTCTGTGGGGAGGGAGGTGCAGTAGCAGTGGCAAGCCGAGGGCGGTGCCGGGAGACCAGAGCGGAGGGGAGTGGGGGGTTCCTTGGGGAGGCTGATAGAAGCCCCTGATCGGAACTCAGAAAATGACTTTCGAAGGAAGGAGTAAATGTCAGTTTATGAGTTTTCTCTACAGCTAAAATCACGTGTGGCTATACTAGAAGCAGTTTGGAAAGGAGTGTTATTTTAGTATCTGCTCTGCTCTCCTTGGCCATTTATTCACTCCTTCATTCATTCATCCATCCATCCATTCATCTACCCATGAGGTGTTAATAAGCCCTACCATGTACCAGGCACTAGGCACCAGGCACCTAATGATGTGGGTAATAGTCACAGGCCTGCCTGGCAGCCTCACAGGGTAGGAGGGTAGGTGTTGAACAAGCACAAGTACAAATGAACACCCAGCATCCACGTGGAAGAAGCGCTGGGGAGACCTAACTTTGAGAAAGTGATGGGGAAGCTGAGAACTCAGAGGAGGAGCAGGATGGGTTAGCATGGGAAAGGTGAGGGAGAAGGGCTTTGGAGGCACAGGAAGCGGCATTCCTGGCCTGGAGAGTGCTGCATGCCCACAGGAACTGGTGGAAGGTCAGAGGAACTGGAGAGAAGCACTGACCTCTGGGGCCAGACAGACTTGAGTTACATTGGGGGCTAGTCAACCTCTTCTAGTTGTAAGAGACTAACACTCTGTGAAGGCCTCAGCACATAGTAGAAATCCAGTGCATGGAAACAACCAATCTTGCTATTTATTGCTATGTGACAGTGTGAAGACTCCCAACAACCTGTCCTATGCTGGATGGACTTAGGGGGCAGGGGTTGGATAGACAAAGGTAGAGGCATATACAAGCATGACACTGCCGTTAGACCTGAATGAGGAGGCTGAAGAGAACAGAAGACCAAGTATTTAACATTGATTCAGGAGAACAGTATCTCAAACTAAACATTCATTTACTTTGTTAGTGTTAACACCTTCATGTATAGTAGATTAGCTCGTATATCATAGTTTATTTGAGTGGTACCCCCTGGATTTATTCAGTATACAAACTATACTACCATACTCAAAATCCCTGAATCCAATACACTGTTCTTGAAGTGCCTACAAAGTGGTCAGTTCAAAGTCTGTTCTTTTTTCCAAGGCAGACTAGTCTTGTGCCGACTGCTGTTGAATATTCCCTAAAACTAATAGGATTTACAGGGCTTATCTTTCCCAAAAGATGCATATAGATTCCTCTCACTAATGTTATGGTGAGCTGCATTCAGATTTGAAGAAGAAATTTTTCTTTAAGAATTGCTAAAGAAGTTAAAAATATACCCTGAACCCTTCTAGAAGTCAAAGATATCAGTGTTCAGAGTATTGGTACAGTTGGTTCTTTGACACCCATGAACTCCATTTCCCCAACTTCAAGAGTTGCTTGGGGAGATAAAGGACCAAAAAGCCTCCTTGTCATTCCTTCTGCAACAGCATAGCAAAGCATGGTTGAGATAATTTTCACGGAAGAGTTGTAAACATATTTATGAAGGACTAACGTAGGCCTGGTATTCCAGGAAACTGGCTTGGTTAAATGCATGTTTTATTCCACTTGTCTTCTTCATTGATATCTTCCCCTAGCTATTCTTGATATTAGTTGTTGTGAGGTTATAATGTACTTCATTAGTATTCCTGCTAGGTGAGAAAGAGCTCTTTCCAGCCTATACTTCCAGAAGATTATAAAGCTCTTATTTGCTGTGAATTTTTGTCTAGAGGCAAAGCATTCGCTGATGGGCTGACTGAGCTTTGTAACCAAAATGGCTGAACAAATGAGATGTGGGGATTCTATACTGGCTTATCACTTTGGAATGCATAAAGCGGGGAGTTCTAGGGAAGGGAGAATGGGGAAGAAGCAGGAGGAGAGCAGAAACAGGCTGGAGACTCACCAGTCCTGCCAGGCACGGCTTTGTTTGGCCCAGACTGTCTGTGGTAGGCGAGGGCACACGCATATTCTCACGCGGCTCCACGCTCCCTTGCCTGCAAGCCCGCTGCCCCTGACTCTTTTTAGAGTGCCAGGTCTGAGTGTGGCTGAAAGAGCCGTCTGCAGAGCCTGCCACGTGCACATGGTCAGCTTTTTGTGGAAGCTGCTTATTGGGGGTACTTTAGAACTCAGCCTCTTTGTCCCACAAACAGCATACTTCTGTTGGTTTTTTCCCCCTAAATTGAACCACTCCTGTCCCTAATTGTGTCACTCCTGCTGTCACCTCCTAGCCATCAGAGCCTGTGGCATGGTTCTGATTGTGTTGCAATGCGTCCTTGAAGCATTCTTTTTGTTGTGTTCAATGGCTCTCCTTCAGCTCATAACACAGTGGTCGCAATGGTTTCCTAGGGTCACCCATTCTCTGCTGAGGACCAGCCCAGAAAAGCTCAGTCGTAATGAACGGGGCTTCAGACGGACAGACACACACACGGGCTTGAGAGCCCTCCTGGCTTCGGCCACTCTAACAAGATTTTGTCATTTGTGGCTTTTGCACATTGGAAAAACTTTCATCTCTGAGTTTCTATGGGCTATAAATACTTGGTAGGTTAAAAAGGAATCATTCAGAACATGAAATAAACATAACCTGGCACGTACACAGCAACACACCTCAACGGAGCCCTTCAACTTGTAGGCCAGAGCTGCAGGAATCCGAGACAGGGTTTCCTTCATCTCCTCTCTCATTCACTTCCCTCCCGGGCTGGACACTGCTCTGGTTGATGACCTCTTTTGGTTGGATATTTTCCTAATGAGGCAGGAGGATTAGGTCTCCATGTTACTTACACCTTTTAACCATGAAGTGAAAACTGTTGATTTAGTTGAGATTGGGGAAAATTTGTACAATGTATAGAAAAATGATACGGATAATCTACATCTACCACCAGTCCCGAAATGAGTCTGCCCGTGGGACAGTCTGTCATGATTCTGAAAAATCACTGCAATCCTGGTCTCTATGACTTTATTTGTTTTCTAGGTAACTGCTTTATTGGTTTTTTTTTTTCAAATTATAAAAGAAATAGGTGGTTCTTGAAAAAATCTAATAGAGAAAAATAGACTATGAAAAATAAATATCAACCATATTTTCCAAAGATAGTGTCATTAATATTTTGGTCCTATGCTTTTTTTTTTTTACATTGAGATATAAAATACATGTAGGAAAGTGCACAAATCACAAGTATACATCTCAATATTTAAAAGGTCTTTAAAGAGAGTGTACATCCATGTCACCACCATCTAGATTAAAACATTTCTTGTACTATAGCAAACTCTATTGTGCCCTCTCCTAGTCAGTACCGTCGCCGTGGTCTCTCTTCCAACATGGTCATATACGTATCACATCTTTATCCTCTGTTCTGTCTGTATTATACCGTTGACACGTTGTTTTACATACATCAGACGTTTTTACAAAAATAGATCAAATTCTTTGTGGAATATTGCAGCTGGATCTTCTCACTTTATGTAGTATGATAAAATGTAAATTTTAAATTATATAGTATTTAATGATAAAATATTTATATAATATTACCTTATAAAATATCAATAAGATCTCACATTTACATTATTACAAATATGTAATTTATATAATTACTGCTTTATATAGTGTCTTTCTATGTCAGTAAACATAAAACATCTTTTGTAATGGCTGTATCCCATTATTAGATGTACCATAATTTGTAAGCTACTTCCCTATAGATAGACACTTGGCACTGTTCTCTTGTGATTATATTTAAAAAATGCCATTAGGGCAGCATCTATGATCAACTTCTTCCAAAAGCTTTGTAATCCTATTTTCCTGTTACTAAGCATGAATATTCTTAAATACTTCCACATTTTTGTGTTGTCCATCTCTTTTGTTCTTTTTCTAGCATGCAGTCATCTTACAGCATGGCCAGGAGGACCGTGTGTGCGTGCGTGTGTGTGTGTGCCTGTGTGTCCTGTGTTTCTGTTATGCAATAGCCCCAAGCCAGGTTAGTCTTGGAGCAGGAGACAGAAAGTGTGTTTGGGTCCACACACCATGTCAGGAGGTTTTAGAAGTCATTTAAAAATTCTCATCAGGTTGCATTTCCTTTCTTCACAGATCATTCTAGTCTTTCAATTCACAGGAGCAAAAAGATAAAGTATCTGGCTCAAGTCCTCTGATGCAGTCAAGTTGTTGTAATGTCACCCCTTCCACTTGACTGGAAAGCACCTCCATGAATACACATAGTGCATTTTTTTCCCTACTCTAATCCATGAATATCACTGCCCTTGTTTCTCCACCTTAGCCACCCCCACCCCCTGCCCCAGGGTTTTGGTATAATACTCCTTGCTTTTTATTAGGACTTAGAGTCTCTCATACAAAACTCCAGTGCTGTGGGTTGGTACATTTGCCAAATTTTCATATCAAGGGTTCATTTAAAAAAATTTTTTTAAAGACATCTTTTATTTTCAGTCAAAAAGACAAGTAAAAATAATTCTCAGAGATATGTGTTTAAAGTAAAAGGGATTTTTATTAGGATGTTTGTTTATATTGACTCAATATAAAAAAGCCACAGGGATTGTTATTTCTTTGTCGTGGAATCCCTAGATCTTTGTGGGAGGCCTAGAAGAACCAGTTTCTCTTCCATTTAAACAAATTCAGTTCAATTCACTTGCATTGGCAGAGCGCAGCAAAATCTTAATTTTCTCAGCCAGGAAGAGCAAAGACTGCCTGGGAATTTTTAAAACATGGATTTTTAAAAAGAAAAAAAATTTTTTTTGACCCAGAGGTATAGATAGACGGACAGACAGACAGACAGACAGACCCTCTTCTCCAAAGCAACAAAAGCACATGAATTTTCTCTCCTAAAACCCTTCCTGTCCCAGGCGATTATATATGAATGAAAGAGAGTAAAATTTTCTTATTGGTTTAAAAGAAATCTCCAAGCAAATAAATACTTGTCTTAAAAAACTCTAATAAACATCTGAAAAGTAGAAATGAAATTTGGTCTTTCATGGTCTCATTACCTGAGGGTTAATCATTGTTAAGAGTTGGTGTTCATATCATGCTTTAGAAATGAAATATGGGATTGCACTATGCATATCATAAAGCAGAAAGCTATTTTCACTCTATACCAAATTGGATACTGCTCTGTGGCAATGAATGGGAGCAGAATATGTCACCCCCAAATATGCCACTTTGGCTTGTGGATTATATTAATCCTAAATTCGACCCAGGAGATTCAGGAGCAACTTTTACCCGCCCCCCCCCCCCAACTGCCTAAAAGAATTTAGATAGAGGGTCTAGCCCAAAAAGAGAGCTCTTATCAAAGATTACTTTTTATCTGAAAGACCGATCTACATGGCAGGGCAGACTTCTAGTTATCAAACATCTGCTCTTATTGTCCTGTGAATTGCCTTCCTCCTCTTTGAAGCCCCAGGCCCCTGACTCTCCTTAGCTCAGGATAGCACATAAGCCTCGACTGCCTGACCTGCCCTTGTGTCACCTATCTTTGGGGCTCCTGTATGTACAAAATTAAAATTTTCTCCTGTTAATATGTCTTATGTCAATTTAATTATTAGATCAGCTAAAGAGCCTAGAAGGGAAGAAGGAAAGATGTTTCCACCCCTATAGCAGAGCACCAAGATCTACCTCATTCTTGAATGGCATTGGACGATTCCATAGTATGAGTCCCTATAATTGTTTAACCATTTTCTAACAATGGACATCTAGGTCTTCTACAGATTTTTCTCTTTAAAAGCCTACATATTTATTCTAAATGTCTCACATGGCCAGTTAATAATTCTAGCCACAGATCTTAGCCAGGCTCAGGGATAGTCACAATAGGTAGGTAGTGGGTTGTTTTGTTTTTTTTTTTAAATCCATTTCTAGTCTTAGAAAGGAATGGGGCAATCCACAGCCAGTGCTTGGCCCGCTTACCCATACAAAAATGTAAATACAAAATCTCTTCTTCCCTTCTCCATCCCAGCCTCCCCAGCTTCTTCATTCCACATGCCTTTCCCTTTCCTCCACCCATCACATGGGAAGAAAAGGTTCCAAGAGAAAGTTTGGGGCTTGAACTAAGCCGATGTATACAGATGCATTTAGAGAATTGACTACATTATATTTTTCTGGCTCCACATTCCTAGTTTCCCCCTATAATTCTCCAAAGTCTTTGAATTGTTTTCCATGTGGAACGTGGTGACTCTTGTCTGTGAGGTGATTGCCAGTGGCTGGAAGGTGATGGTGGTTGATGTAACTTGTAGCAATTTCACACCAAACCCAAACATTTCTAACTCTAACAAGGCGCTCTTAAGCCAAATGCTTGGCATTTCGAGTCTCCGTGTTTGTGTTCCCCTTCCTTCGTCATCCATAAGCCCGCTGAAAACTGCACACAGAGGTCAGCTTTCAGACTTGGGCGTTAAAATGGCAGAGTTCCGGGTGTTGTGTTTATGCTGTCAGCCCAGGAAAAACAGACAAGATTTAGGAAAAAGGCTATTTACTAGAATAAAATACACTATAGTTCACATCACGTATTTTCTTGATGGACACAAAGTGACATCCATACTGATTGACTGTCGGCATGTGCCTCTCTCCTCTGAGCCAGGCTCTCTGTGATGGATCAGCCCAGCTCAGGCAAGTGTCAGAAAGATGATCAAAAGAAAGAGCTGTCTGTAGTTGTTCCATTTCTGAAGAGATTGACAACTCACCCTAACAAAAGGAAACATTAGTGTGCTATTTGCGTCTCCAAAAGAGACTGTGTTAAGATGACGCGATAAATGGTGGGGTGGGGAGGGAGGTTGCCATAAAAACACATAAGGTAGCTAAATGATGAAGAGCAAAGAAAACCTCAGCTCACACAATTGATGAGGCTTGTTTATTTTAAGAAGGCGAGTGGATCTGAGCCGCAAGAGAGCCTGCAGATATCTCAGGAGACAGCCTACTTCTCTCCCCAGTGGTGCCCACAACTTCAAGAGAAGTCTTAAATACTCCCTGCCTTCCCCCATTGCATGCTTCCCCCTGAGGTACGTTATTATGACCACTGAGAGCTTGTACAAGAAGACAACTGTGTACCATGGAGCAAAACCTACCCCTTCCATGAAACCCAGAGTGGGGTCTGGGGCAGGAGTTTGTATATTGGATTCAAAGTTTATTAGGATTCTGAAACAAACAAGTTTGAGTGTTTCCAAATAGGAAATTGTCCCCCAGAGAGGCTTTTTCTACATCTGCAGCCACTGTTACTCCTCATCAATTGTAGGGATGGCACCAACTTCCAGCATTTTCAGGTCATCTTGGCAAGCTCACTTCTAGAACGTGTGGGCATAGATGTGTGGTGAATAGGTTGCATCTGGAGGTGAGAATGCTTTGACGGATGGCTCAAGTCCACACGGTACCTGGAGCACCTGTTTTCCTGCTTGCTGACCCTGCGTTTTCATGGCATTCCTAGCCCTCACAGGGCTGCTGGAGGTTCTCCAGCCCTCGGCAAACTTGGCCCTGTCTAGCAGGTGACAGGGCTCCTCCAGCCTGGGCAGAGGTGGTTCTGGATCTCAGCTGCCTACTCTAGAGCTCACCCTGGAGTCAGGCTGTTTCTACTTGGTGTCCTCAGGGTCTGGGCTTAAAGTGGGTCCTCAAAAAATGCTTGCTGAACTTGGCTGATTCAGAGGAGCTGAGGGATCTAGAGAGCTTTGTTTAGCATGGATCTCAAGCCAGGATTCTGATGCAGCCTGGGCCTCGTCTTCTAGGCCCCGGAGATCCAAAGATCTCTGTCAGTCCTTCCCATTTGCACAAACTGACTTTGCCTTTTGGAGCTTAAGGTGGAGGCTACCAGTGAATCAAGACAGGTTCTTCTTACATATGCAACTGAAAGGCCATGTACTAGCAGGGCAGAGAAGAAAGTCTTCTGAGATTTGTGTACTGTCAGTCATGTAAGCACCGACTAGGTGGGGAGTTACATTCTGTTCACAATTTCTTGGTAGAAAACATGCTTGCTATCAAATGCCAATAATAACAATGGAGAAGAGTGGTTTTCTGATTTCTTAGAACCTGTTTCGTCCTGCTCTGTGGGTGCTGGCCTCTACTATTACATCCTATTTGATGACATACTTCACTCTATTTTTGAAATGCCATACTTTCTCCTGAGATTTAATCTTGGTGTGATTAATCTTTAATCCCTAGGTGGTTTACATTCCATTTAAAGTTGTTGTGTTAAAGACGACTGGGTGGGAGGCTGTGGAGAGTCTTCTCCTCGTGGTGATGGGAGGGCCACAGTGAACAGTCAGTTGACCTCCGTCACTGTGTCTTTGCTGGTCCTGGGGAATGACGTGATGAGGTTGTGCCTGTCACTAGTTTGGTGTCTTCAAAGACACTGCGAAGCCCTCACCCTGCCCACAGAGGAGGGCAGACACAGGTCTGGGTCTTTCCACATTTAGGTGACCTCTGGGAGAGAAATGGACTCGCTTTCCCTGAAGCCAGTCTTTATCTTTTGAAGACTTCTTGGACCTGTCTGTACCCCTAAAGAACCCACCTCACAACGATACTGCCTTGTCTTCTCTTGATCTTCATCTTCATGACCATGAAAAAACCATGTTCTGTAAATAAAATCCAGTTCTGCCTTTTCTTGCCTTGGGTAGCCTCTTGACTCCGGGGCAAGTAACGAGACCCCTGACCCCTGGAGTACTGAGGCAAACCAGCAAGTCTTTAGGAGGACCGAAATCTAAAGTGATTTCAGAACAAGTAGTTGAGGGAAATGGTGAATAAGCAGAAAGTCTGAGAAGGAAACTCTTGCAAGGATAGGAAGAAGAAAGGAGGCAAAGAAAGAAGCAGCCTTCAGAGAGGACTCAGGGATATGGGAAAGGAGAGAGAGAAAGAAAAGAAGGCCAAGTAAAGAAATCAAATTACTTGAGTGAAAAACAAAACAAAAATGGCAACAACCAAACCCAGACAACAGCATCAAACCCCAGAGTCCTCCCCACACTTCCTGAGGGCAGCGACACCCACCAGGTGATCTGACAGTGACACCAGGTGGCTGATGAGGCCACACAGAGGCGTTAGTCTAAATTTTGTTACCGGAGTAAGCCAAACTTTGTTTTATAAAGCAACCTTCCGATTGCAGCAGAATTGTAAGAAACCTAGAAATCATGTAATTGGATTCAACTTCCTCGTTTTATAGCTGAGGACACTGGGTCCTCAGATTAGCAAAACCGACTGACCAACACATACACAACAAATACAGTCCTGCAGTGGAGACAGAGCACTTCATTTTAACCAACTCCATGACTGCAGCTTTCATTGCTATTAATCTTTAAAATATAAAAGCTACCTTTTGGACAATAAGGGGCAGCTACTATAAAAACACAAATTGTAATGATCTGGGTTTTATATATGATCAGTTTAGATGCACACAGGAGATTACCATATAATGTTGACCATGAGGAAAATCATTACAAACATATATACAGTACCTGTTGAGATTAAATAGATGATTGAAGACAAAGCAAAATTTGGCTAATATTGTTTTCTATTCTGGAAAGTTACAGAGAGCTATCTGCTATTCTGAGAGTAATGTCAGAGATAGGTCATGTGCTTCTGGTAGTTTTTAAAAAATGTTATGCAGAAGAATCATCAAATGTAAGAGAAAACAGAGGAATTCTAAATATTTTGTGGTGTTTTATACAGTAAATTAGAATGCAAGGGTCTGTTTGTCCTAGTTATGTATGAAGATGGGTTCATTTAAATTATATACCAAATGAAGCATTTGAATTGGGGGGGGAAGGTATTTTCAGTATTAGAATGAGAATCAGCAAATGCTGAGTGTGCTGAATATCACCCTGGACTTTTATAAAGCAGTGTTACTCTCAGACAAAAAATAATTCTTACGGGGCGGAAAATGAAGAGATGAAAATATTTGGGGATGTTACACTGATATGGCACATTGAGAACTGGTTCTCTACCTTAAACACAATTTCTTATGTGCCCACATCTTATATGTTATTGAAAATAAAAGAAAAATCTTTATGATTTCATAGTGGCTTATATAGATTGATTTGTTTTATTGACTTTTTTAAAATCTGTAAAGCCATTTCCTCCTTTGCTTTTGTCAAATTAAAGGGAAAAGAAAAATCAAACAAAATGCTATGTTAAATGAAATCGATGAGCATACTAAAGAACACACATGCCTTGCCACTTTTGTGAACTGTAACCCATAGCTGTGTGTTTACAGATCTTTCTGAGCATCTCTGTTCACTCACCGCCAGTGATGTCCCCTCACCAGTGATGAGGCTAGAGAACAGGCTACCCAGTGTCACCGTCAGGAGGGCAGTAGGATGCAGGACACACAGGGTCAGGCCTTCCAGAGGCGCTGTTTCATTCCTGCACCCAGTTTAGCTCTGGAAACTCCTTGGAGAAGCCACCACAAAGTAAGTGGGGGAGGGCAATAACCCGTTGCCTTGTCTGGCTCGCCCAGCGAAACCCCAGGTTATTTTCATCATTGTTCACAGTAGGTGCCCTGGTCAGATGCACAAGCCAGTGATTCTCTTGGAGCGGTCATGTTGATGACGACCCAACACTTACAGTGTGTCTGTGGTTGCCTAAATGAGTCCATATCATGAAAATAACGTACACAGAACACAATTACGGACTTTACATGGACAAACATTTTCACTTGGGCTGCTGTTGGTTCTCTGAACTGTCTTTTAGCTGAATTGTTATTAAATACAAACATGCCCCCCCCTTTTTAGAGGGGGCACATGTTCTCTCTCTCGTTTTTGAAGCACTATCTCATTGCAAAACATTATTCCATTTGTCCCAAATTAAACAATTTAATATTTTAGAAAAATACTTTCCCTTATTTAAATGAAAACAAGCAATGTAGTTTGCAAAGTAAAAGGCAGGGTTTCATCTTTTAGACAAAAAAAATTAAAAGAGAGAAAGAAAGACATGTATTGTCTATTTGAGAATCAAAACACTCCAATAAAATAAAATAAAATCGTGGTATCATAATAATGAGTTCTCTTTCAAATGGTTCGCTCTGAACTAAATTGTGTTCTTTATGTAATAGAATGACAAATGGTTTAATTCAGTATCAAATATTCATGAGCTGTAAATGTGCTGCATCACCATCATAAACAAATACTGTAGCATGAAGAGAGATGGAAGCAAATAGAAGTGGACATCTGTGTTGGTTTTAACAGCATTGTGGCTTAAAGTCTAAGAGAGGGGAGAGAAAAAGAGTGCTGCTGGGGGGAGAAAAAAGGGGTGAGAAGAGGACCTAGATAAAGATTTTCAGAGCTCCTTTTCGAATCAGAAAGCTACAAGCATGGGGATTAGGCCACATTGTGACAGAGATTTTTAGACATTTCAGACTGGATCCGGGTAGTATTTCTTTATTAGAAAAGACAGCATGTAAACTGAGTTTGTTTTTTTTTCCTTTAAGGTTAGAATGGCTGATTACCATTACCAAATTATATATTCAAATCACCATTTGAATCTAAATTTAAAAAAGAAGTGGATTAAAAAAATGAAGTGGATTCTGACTGTTCAGGGAGCTAGATAAGAGATCATCCTACATATCATCGACTTGGCCATGTTGTTTGTCCTTTATGTGGCAGGACTTCGTGGGGAGACATGTCTGTGGAAAGAATGAGAATTGCAATTAGAAAAAACAGCTCTGTTCTGCAAGCTCCGAGAGTCTTCTTAGACCTCTCTGGAACAAATTGATTAATTTGGAATAACAGATTTCTTCTTTAAGCCTCAGCCATACTGTCTCAGTGCCACACAGGTCTGTCTGTCTGTCTGTCTCTCATCTGACAGTGTTTGCCTCATAGCAGTGGAGGGGCAACAGTTCAGAAGGAAAGGGGAGTATGTTAGCTGTCAAGGACAGTGTGCAGATTGTCTTTGCCTCGCATGGGGCCAGATTCCACCATTTCCCAGCTGCTTCTATGTTCACACTTTTCTAGAACTCTTAAGTTCAGAAAAGGTTGATCACCACCCAGTATGTAAGGCAGTTGGTTGGAGAAGTTCTGTTTCCATCCCTGAGAGCAGTCATTTGGAGTTGCCTAAGAAATCTCTAAGAACTCTACAAAATTGAAATCAACTCTCCCAAATGGCATGAAGAGTTTTTGGTTATTAACTCTACCATCTCCTGTTAGCTAAGCTCATTTGTTTTCCCTCCAGAGAGAAGAGCTCTTGCATCTAATCATACCTAATCTTTCTGCAAAGATGTTTTCCTAAAAAAAAAAAAAAGTGTAAATCAAGTTTTTCTAAATCTAATCATATGTTTTATGCATCAGGGGAATTTGGAATGTAAAGGAATCCCATGGTGCATCCTTCTGTAAAATGAAGATTTGCTCCCTTATTATTCATTTTTGTAAATCTGAATAATTATTCATTGGGTTGAAGGAGGTATGCCTTTATTTAGGTTTTTGCATTTGGTGTCTTTCTGTTTCTTATTTTCAGTGAGCTCCCAAATGGGCACACATTCTGTCTTTAGAGGAAGGAAACACAGCAAACATACTCTATGATTCTAAGGTCTTAAGGAGCCTCCAGATTCTGTATCAGTGGATCATCATCTGATGGAAAAAAACAAAAACAAAAACAAAACAAAAGCAGAAAACCTTGCTTCTATCTTGCTCCATAAAGCTAGATACCCATTTCAGAGTGTCTTGGTTCTGTTCCTTCCTTCTTTCCCTCATCTTCCCTTTTGGAAACTCAAAAGATACACAAAGTTCTCAATTTAAAATAGGATGGTGTCTACGAAAGCTTTATCTAGCAGGAATTCCCCAAATCAAGGGTCATGAAATCATTCAACCACCAAGGATTCTGGAAAGTCTGGGGTCTGAAGATGAAGTTAGAAACGAGGGAAGGTTTATTGTTCATTTAACTCAGCAGAAACCACAGAGTCCCATAGCAAGGAAAGGCTTAGCAATCAGAGCAGAGTGAAACCAGATTCTCAACGTTTGTGCTATAGACCTCACTCCAAAGGGGAATTTTTTTGAGGTATTTTTTTCCACCCCCCCCCAATTTACTGCATCCTAATTAAAGGAAACAGTTTTTAAGACATGTCTTATTCCTGTAATAGAAAAGCAGGGCTTTTTCTTTCTTTTCTTCTTTCTTTCTCTCCTTCTTTTTTCCATATAGATAGGCATTGAAAAGCATCTGATATTTGAGAAATGTAATTTTATAATTAGAAACCTCTCCTACAAGGATTTCTAGGCTCTAGTTGGGGAATTTCTCAAACCTAAATTCCTAGCCCCTAGGAGTCCAGTTCTATATGGACCAGGCAAGCTGGACAATCTTTTAGTAAAGGAGGAATGGACAAAGGGAATTAAGACTCACAAATGGCCGAACGTCGATGTCAGCTCACGTCCTTGGGAAAAGCCACGATGTGAGAATAAAGTGGCTGGCTGAAAGCTTACTCAATCGGGGCTTCTCACACTCTTGCAGGAATCAAGTGATTCCAGGCAGGGTTACCGAGTGCTTTGGATGCCAGCAGGGGGAGCTCTAACTCTGGAAACCTGTCAGTGGTCACAGAAAGCTATTTACTGGTCTAGACCTTTCCATGCACTGTTGTTCAGCACCCCTGTGACTTCAGTCACAGAGGTCAGTAACAAGACACACAGGTAATATCACTGAACCAGAAACAGGTCTCTCTTCCCATGGTCCCTGAATGAGGAAAATAGTTAATACCTTTATAGAAACAGAGCTGACTCCCTGGCAGAGTAAGAGAGGCATTTTAGGAGCTGGTGACCGAAGTCTTCCAAAGACAGCAGGGAAAAAGCCCCTTCTTCCTTCTCTTTTTCCTTCCTCTGCCCCACAGCTCTCTTTCTCTGTCAGGGACTTGGGTCTGATCCGACAGGTAGAAGACCCATTTGACAGGGGGGCGCCATCCCAGCTTGTGCAGGCTGCCTGTGGTTGGGATGAACCAGATTTCTCCATGCCATCAATCAGCTCTGGGTCACTGCTGGGTCCCTGCTGCTAGTGCTTTGGGTTCCTAGGAAGCAGAAACAAAACCCTTAAGCCATAACTGTATCAGGGCCAAGAGACTCCACCTCTTACGTCTTCTGTGCTTGGTGCAGAAGGTTCTGCAGAGAGAGGAAGAAAGCCCCACAAAACTCAGACACGTAATATAAAAGCCATTCCAGCCCATGAAGTATCTGAGAAGCTGCATGGCTCAGAGCAGCATTTCCCACTCCCCCATGGAAGCTTTTATGAGTCCTAGGAATTCTACAGTTCAAATGAGTAAATGAAAAAACCCACTGAATGTGCTTTAATCCAGCCCTTCTATGATTTATCTGACCATGAAATATCTTTTCCTCTCCAGAGAGTACCTGCACCCCAGGCCCTTGTGTTCTGTGGAGCACACTGAGAAATGCTGAGTACGGATTAAAAAGCAAAATTCTAGGGGTGAAGAAACATGTGTATTCTGCAGATTGGCTCTAAGTCTGACTGTTGCTATTATTTTTGACTAGTCATCTAGCCCCTCTGGTCCTTAGTTTTTTCTTCTGTAGAGTGACCATTCCTCTAGTTCTATAAATCTGTGTAGCTCTCCACTGGAAGGGGGAATGCCAGATATTCAGGTGTATTCAGAGTTCCTAAAACTTGCGCTTCTGAACATGGAAATTGATCACACATTTATGTTGAAAGGAAGTTGTGGAAGTGTGGAAGTTGTGGACTTTTGTCTACAAATAGACAAAATCATATGGCAAGAGGATATTCCTCTTTGTGTTTGGCTTATAAACCATGCTAGTCCTGTGGCTCCTTCTGTGTCTTTATCTGTCCACTTTGTTTAATCTATAGAATAGTTGTACACATCATTCTCTTTGCTTTAAATGTATAAGACTCCAAGGGGTTTTTTGTGTTTTAATTCATGTAATGGGTGGATTTTACTATTTGAGGACAATTATCCAGATTTTTTTTTTTTACTTATCCAGAATTTTAATAGGGATTCCATGAATTGCAAGAATTTACAGCTCCTCTGAGCATGATCCAGAGCACCTGCCCTGGGAGTTAGGGACTGACATTAATGAAATGGTGCAGGTTGGAAGGCATACACCTGAAGGTCTACTTCTAAGTAGCTGTAAGGGACCATGGTTGGAGTGATCATGTCCTCTGTGTTAAAAGGACCTTTCTGCTCATTCCCCAGACCCTGTCTCTCCTTCACTTGGGAGTGGGAATGGTATTACCTTGAACGTTGTGCCTTGGGGATGTTGATCCAGGTGTATCAGAAGGAAGAAGGGAAATGGGGTTTGGCAGTAAGACATTACTGGACATCCATCTTGCTAATGTCCATCTGTGTGTGCTTGTTCAACAGTGTTGAACAGATCCACCAAGTATTGATTAAGTACCTACTATGTGTCAGGTGCTTATTCCCATTCAGTGAAAAGTCCTCTTTTCCAAGTTCCAACTCGAATTCTGGTTCCTCTCTGGAGATGTCCCTGATATTTTGAGCTTTCACGGATATCTGCCAAATGCTCAACTGTTCTAGTTTGGGGGGGTGGGGGTCACACAATTTAGCACTCATTATATTGTTATTGCCTTGTTACTGTGGTTTCATATGAATCCCTAACTAGGAAGTAAGCTTCACAAGAGCAGGGGTTGCATCCCAACACTCTTTCCCTTGCCCGTGGAGCCTCCATAAATACAATTCATCAAATCATAGCAAATCACAACAGAATCTGAGGAATCCTTCTGACAACAGTTCTCTGCACCTCAGACTAATAAAATGTGCTTTTAAGCCAGTGATAATCTGTTGTGCAGTATGTGCTCATAACTATCTGTTATGTCTGCTGTCTGTTGCAGTTGGTTTCTGTTTCAGAATTAAAGGGTCTAATTTGGAGTTCTGTTTGTTATTGATAATGTTGTATGCTAAGATTTGTCAAACTCCACAGAATTAAGTGCCTTTCTGGGTGGTCTCAATTCATCTGCAAAGGCAACTTCCACTGATGTGGTCTTCTCCCTAGCTTTCTGTTTCACCAGTTTGTGGCTAATTATGAGGGTTTCAGTCAGTTCAGTGTAGCCACAGATGGCACCAACACCCCAGGTGGCCCAGAAGAGGATTTGTAGGGCTGTGGCGTCTGGGCTTCTTTAGAGAGACCCACAGGGAAATCAGTGATGTGGTTGTGGTTTTGTGTCTCTGTCCCTCTCACACCTCTCCTCCTGGTGTCCTCCTTTCTGCCTCTGGAGCCTCCACCCCTACCTCTCCTGGAGCCCAGATTGGGTGTTCCCTGCGACAAGATTACTGCCTCAGTAAGGTGGGGGCTGAGAAGTGTTCCCAGTGGGAGTCCTCCCAAGCGTGTACTTGCATGGAAAATCGATCTTGGATATCCAAAAGTCCTTCACAGAGCTTAACTCAACTGGTCGTTCCCAGTTCTCTCGAATTGTAAACGTCACACGTTTTTATAGTCAACAGAATGCCTTCATGCACAGCATCATTTGAGCTGCAGAATAATCATGTGAAGTGGGGGACATGTTGGAGAAGCCAAGGACAGGTGACTTGGGCAGAGTGTGGAAGAGGTGGCAGGGCCAGAACCAGGTTTTTCTGAGCCCCCTCTGCCTACGTTTTGCCTTGTATCGTGGTTCTTGACAGATCCATCCCTCATCCTCGTATCCTGTAATGGGGTGTAGTAGCGGGGTGTTTGGTCTGAACACTTGGGACTAAAAGTAGGTCTGCCCCTTACAAGCAAGTGGACAATGGTGACAATGACAGTAACAGCTCCCCTGTGTTCAGTATATTCTAGGTATGAGGAACTGCATATGGATTATCTCATTGTCTTAATCCATTTGCGCCGCTAATACCAGAGACTAAGTGGTTTCTAAACAGCAAACATTTATGTCTCTCAGTTCTGGAGGCAGGGAAGGCTGAGTTCTGGAGGCAGGGAAGGCTGAGATCAGGGTATTAGCAGATTCGGTTTCTGGTGCGAGCCGGCTTCCGGCTTTTAGGAGAGTTCCTAATCACTTCCCAAAGGTCCCACCTCCAAATACCATCACACTGGGGGTTAGGTTTTAACTTATGAATTTTGGGGGGACACCAACATTCAATCTATAGTAGTCATGTAATACTCATGACAGCCCCAGAGGCATGTACTTAGTTACCCTGTTCTATACTGGAGCTTAGAGCAGGGTTTCACGGGCACTAACCGATGCTGCGTGTCTGCTTTTAGCTTATGATTTTTTAAAAATTCACATATAATGTATTATTTGTCCCAGGGGTACAGGTCTGTGAATCATCAGGCTTACACATATCACAGCACTCACTACAGCACATACCCTCCGTAATGTCCCTAACCCAGCCACCCTATCCCTACCCCCTCACCCTCTGGCAACCCTCAATTTCATGAGATTAAGAGTCTCTTATGGTTTGTCTCCCTCCTGATCCCATCTTGTTTCATTTTTTCCCTCCCTCCCCCAACCCCCCTGCCCTGCCTCTCAAATTCCTCATATCAGTGAGATCATATGATAATTGTCTTTCTCTGATTGACTTATTTTGCTTAGCATAAAACTCTCTAGTTCCATCTACATTGTTGCAAACAGCAAGATTTCATTTCTTTTGATGGCTTGCTTTTAGTTTGTGATTATCCTCAGTTTCTTCATTGGGTTGTTGAGAGGTTTAAACAAGATGAACAAGTGTCTAGCATGGTGCCAGACATGGCACAGGTGACTATGACCACGGGTGAGGTCACCCGTGATGAGCACACAACAAACACTAGGCCTTTCTGCCCTTTCCCTTGAGCCTCGGGACTTAATCATGCTCCCCCCGCCCCTGCCACCCCCTGCCATGTAAATATTCCCTACAGTACAGTGCTTTGCATAAGTTGGTTCTCAGTAAATGTTCGTTGAGTTAATTGGAAATCAAAGCTGAGAGTGAGGAAATCAGTTTGCTTTCCTAAGCAGGTGGAGGAAATAAATGTAGCAGCCACGCTAGGGAGGCTGATGGTATCTACAGTGGAGCACAATGACACCAGAGTTGTGGCTTTGGCCCCCAAGCACTGTTTCCTGGTTTTTTGCCCATCTCTCTGGCTGTCCCTCCTTATTCTCCTTGGTAGGCTTTCTCTGCTCACCCTCGTCTTCCTGTATCTGAGGGTTCTGTCTATGCTGCTAACCTGCAAATCCCTTTCACAGCACCAACCTCCTTCCTGCAGGCGCATTTATATCAACACCTCCCCAGCTTGGAGCCCCACACCTCATACATAGCTATCCTGTATTGAATTCATTATTCCCTCAACCCGCTTAGCTGCTTTTCATTTTAAGCTCATTTGAATCATTCCAAGTAACGATGGTTTTATTGTAAGGATACACATGTGAGAGAACCTGTTAATGCTGAAAAAACAAAAAACAAAGCCAGGCCCCGGGGTAAGAAAACCATAGTGGATCAGGAAAAGTAGGACCCCGGATCAGCTCTTGGAACGTTAACAGCAGGACCTAGCATGCTCAGTCTGGTTGCCATTGCTAACCTTACTTAGCTCTCCTCTAGACTCTGCCCTACTTTGTACTTGCTACTGCGTGGCTGGTTCACCCTATGGGTTGTGCAGATTTTTATTTTATTTTAGTTTTTAACCTCAAAGGCTCTGTTAACTTTCCTCTTCCTCATCTTACCTGTGGTGTCTGCTTCTGAGTAACCCTGGGTTGCCTTGTCCCCACACTCCAGCTCACGGAGTCTCCAACTCCTGGAGTCTCTGTGCATCCTGCCAGCTTTAGCTCCCATTGAATGCTACCAGTGGATCACCTGAATCTTTCTCTCAGTATTTTTGCAGTTCAGACTTGAGAGAATCTGATTGCCAGCCACATCTTTTCTTTCCAGGCCACTTTGCTCGCTATCGACCAGCACATGGATTGCCTGTCATTGGGTCAGATCCAGTCCAGTCAGCTGTGGCCAAGGGTGGAACCCCTGCACTGTCTTTCTTCAAGTGTGTTTCCACAACCGAAATGTCGTATGTTAAGTGAAAAAGTCATTTGTAAAAGATTGCATATTGTATGATTCCACTTATGTGAAGTGTCCAGAATAGGCAAATCTACAGAAACAGACCAGAGATTAGTAGTTGCCTAGAGCTGGGGGTGGGGCAGGGAATTAGAGGATGACGGCTAAGGGGAGTGGTGTTTCTTTTTTTGGGGGGGGGGAGTGGCGTTTCTTTTGGGGTGATGAAAATGTTCTAAAATTGATTGTGGTAATGGTTGCAAAATTCCATGAACATGCTAAAAGACATTGAAGTGTATACTTTCAATGGATGAATTATATGGTACATGAATTATATCTGAATAAAGATGTTTTAAAATAAGAATGTTTGGTAGGGCAGTTTTCCATAGAAGGGGCTGAGGACTAGGCAGATATTGTATCCGTCTTAATTGTTTATCTTAATAAGTGCCTCCACTTTTTACCCATTTTGCCAAATCTGAACTCTGAAATTCATCCTGACATCCCCACCTCTTTAAATTTAATGATTACCTACTTCTCTGATACCAACAATAATGAGTGCAGTAGTTGGGCCTCGGTCTGGATCAGGTGCCCATCATCTGAGCTCCAGAAGCATCTCATGCATGAGCATCTTGTTTATTGTTCCATATTATAATTGAGGCCCTGCTAGCAAGTCTCTGAGGGCCTATCTTCTCCATTCCTAGCATTCTACCTGATGCTCTAGGTACCTATGAAGTTTTCTTATGTGGATGGGATGGAATGAGGGGATGAATGAAAGGAAAGGGCCATTGTCTCTACCCATGACTACTGCCTGCTTTTTAGAAATCTTACCAATTCTCTAAAATATGTGTGCCAGTGGGAGAATGAATGAGGAATTGGTAGATCAATATAGCTCCACCATTGTGGTCTACCGAAGAATCCAAAACACAAATGATGTTAATGTGGTTTAGCCTGTCACTATTGGAGTAGTTATCTGGGGCAACTGACAAACTTCCAAGGACTCATTTCCACTCATTATGGTTTGAGTTTCCGATGTGCCCTGCGGTGTGATATGCTCCTTGGGGTAAGCGCAGACTCAGTGCTAACAACAAATTATAGACCCGATGTTTTGTCATTTCTCTTCCGTGCCAAGCCCCTTTACTGAAAGATCTGGGGCATGGTGGAAAGGCAGGAGGATGGGAGAGAGGAATGGACTTCTCAGAGAACGATTGGTTTGAAATACGAAACATCTTATTGATAAAAGCAAAGCCTAGACAGAAGGAAGCAGTTTGATATAGCACACTATCTGAAAAAAATCATGTGCATCTGTTTAGCACAATATACAACATAATGACAGCAATCTTCCCTGTTTGTATCTATTCATCTGATTATACAGAGTAACAATTCTTTTAGTTACACATTTATTTACCCAGGGATTTTTTTTTTAATGGATCACAAGTTAGTAAATCAGATAGCATGTGTTCTGGATAATACTTTAGTAAACTGTCTCCCACACAAGACAGTTGCAATAATTCACATTTTATATAACATCCAGTGTTCCATTAATACACATAGCACAATGTGAAGCTATGAGCAGCTCTTCAAGAAGGACAAAGCACATTTTTTTTTTTTTAAAGATTTTATTTATTTATTTGACACAGAGAGAGAGATTACAAGTCGGCAGAGAGGCAGGCAGAGAGAGAGGAGAGAGGAGGAAGCAGGCTCCCTGCCGAGCAGAGAGCCCGATGCGGGCCTCGATCCCAGGACCCTGGGATCATGACCTGAGCCGAAGGCAGCGGCTTTAACCCACTGAGCCACCCAGGCGCCCGACAAAGCACATTTTAATGATTATTTAATATTGTTTGATCTAGACACGTATTATGTTGAAAAGCTACAGACTTCAGTCCTGCAATGCACCACAGATGTGACGAGAAATGTGGACGTATTTGAAGTAGAATCCAGTGGCCTTCTTTTGATGCAGTTGCCATGGTTGTTGGTACTCGAGTCCCCTGTCTTTGGGTCAATGATTACATTACGAGCTTTTTCTAACTGGTGAAAATGCAAGCTTGAACCCCAAAATGCCTATATATTGCTTCATGGCAAAATAATGAGCACTAAAGAAGAGAGGATCATTTTTAACTTAAGTCACTGAAATATGATAATAAAATACAGATAATTCTTTCTGAAAACACAGAAGTCAACACAGTTTCTGGTCCTTTCCAGAATGTTGAGTGGAGCAGGCAATTTTACTGTTTAAGACTTTAATGGAAGATGGGAAAAGGACACCGTTAGGGAAAGGGCTCACTGCTTTCCTGCAACAACCCCCTCCCCCCAATCCAGCCTGCCAAGAAAATGCAGCTGCTGCCCTTGCAAGGCCCACATGTAAGGACGACTTCTGACTTATCCAACAATATCTACTTCCTCTGTGCCTCATCACAAAGCTCATGGGGCTTCTCAAGGTTATTAAGATGAGATCTGTTGTGGGCTTAATGCCATATCGTATATCTTATTTAAAGAGAATCCCTTGGGTCAGATTCCCATTGTATCCCACATTGTAGGGTATCCCTGGAAAGGGATACCAGAACCCTTATTATTCAACCAGTCATTGAACAGGGAGCATTTGCAGGCACCCTCTGGGCTGATCTGAGTCATTTCCTAAAGGAATAAGAGTCTATATGTTTGATCTGATCAAATATGGACAATAGCAAGACCTTTCTGTTCCTCCCATGGTGAGGCACATGACAGTATTATTGGATATGGACTCATTGCTCCAAAATGTGGCATTCACACTTGGCTTGTTCTTGCACAATCCCACCAGACAAGCTCCTTACCCAGGGACTCCACAGCTTTGAGAAGGCAATTCCTTGGGACAGGAAGGAAAGACATTGGATGTTTGAGCTACTTTCTTGAAATAATTTAGCAAAATCACATTTGTTTTAGAGTATTAAACAAATTGAAGATGTATTGGGGGGAGGGACTTGGCATTAATAGGTATCTACTGTTACCAAGCATTTTCCACATATTTTCTCGCCTAACAGTCACAATGGACTTTGGAAGTAGGTATTATCACCACCCTTTTCCAGACAAAGAAACGAGATTCAAATTTGCACAATTAGTCAGGAGCAGTGCCAGTCTCTGAAGCCAGCACTAGCTGCCTCCAAAGCTTGTGTAGTTTCTCTGTGCTTCAAGCCTTGCTGCAGAGCAATGTTCTCTGTGAGTTAAAAATACACCATTGCCCTTATTCCACACCTAGAATCCAAGGAAATTGGTCTGGGTTGGGGCCAGGGCATTAGCATTTTTAAGAAACTCACCCAGTGATTCTACTAAACAGCTAGGGTTAAGAACCACTGGGTTATGCCATACCACCCACAAAATTACAACCCCACTATCAGTTACATATATTCACCTGAACTATGTAAGGTCACAATTGACTAATATCATGCCATCTGTATTGGGGGACAGATAAGAAAATGTGGATGCCCTTGAACACAATTATCAATCAATCCTTTCTATAAACTCCTCATGCATTAGGCATTCCACAGGGAGATTTAGGATTTTATGGGCCCCCCTTTTTTTAATTCCAATTCAGCAAGGACCTTAATATGTTTTTAAATAAGCTCATTGAGTTATGTTCTAGTAGTGGCTGTGTTGTACCAAATCCATTCAAGAAACTCATGAAAAGAAATGATCAAATGAAACTATATCTTTGACCACAGGGTCAAAAAGTTGGGTTAAAGTTTAAAATGTAGGCATTTCTGATCGTTCATTTTTTTTTATTTTCATAACCTCAAAACTCTTATTTAATTGGATCTTTGTTTTAATAACTAGAATCTAGCTGTTCGCCTGGCAAGTTATTCTGGTGCTACAGACGTCCATTCTGTGGATGAGACACAGTAAAACCTAAATGCTGTTAAAGATAGATTTGCATTTGAATCAAAACTAACTTCTTTTTGTTTTGCTTTGTTTTGTTTTGTTTTGTTTTTGTGCCATGAGTACTCTTCTTTAACATATTAATACCATTACTTTCCCCAAGGCCATGAGGGCTATTTCTAAGGCACAAAATTCCTCCAAAAAAACCCCAAACCAAAAAACAACCCACTCATAATCTAAGAGTTAAATGATGTAAGCAATATGGTTGTGGTTAGAAATATTAATGCTTATTGAAGGAAATGCTCCAAAATGTTAACAATGGCCATCCTTGGGCGCCTGGGTGGCTCAGTGGGTTAAAGCCGCTGCCTTCGGCTCAGGTCATGATCCCAGGGTCCTGGGATCGAGGCCCACATCGGGCTCTCTGCTCGGCAGGGAGCCTGCTTCCTCCTCTCTCCTCTCTCTCTGCCTGCCTCTCTGCCTACTTGTAATCTCTCTCTCTGTGTCAAATGGATAAATAAAATCTTTAAAAAAAAAAAAAAAAAAAAAACAATGGCCATCCTTGTTGATTAGAGGTATATGTAAAACAAACAAACAAACAAACTAATCCCAAACACTTTTTTCTAGATTTTTAAAACTGTTTGTAGTCCTATTTATTATTTTCTTGGAAGACAATGACTCTGGGTCATTTTCAGGAGTCTTTTTCTTTTCCCTCCCTCCCTTCTTTCCTTTCTGTCGTCCGTCCGTCATGTCATTCTTTTTAAAATTGCATCTTAACTCAATGACTTGCTCTAATAAAAGCCTTTTATTTTAAACATGTGGGAGTAGAGATTAAAAACACTGGCATTTTTGCTGAAAATCTTCTAAAATGAACAAATATGTTTCCAAAGCTTTCTCAGACTTGAATTTCTTTGAACTACTCTGTTTCAATAGATAGACAGACAGATAGATAGATAGATAGATAGATAGATAGATAGATAGATAGATAGATAGATATGTGTGTGTATGTATTTTTTTACCTGACTCTGATTGCAGATTTCATTGAAGAAATAAAAGCAAAGCATTATGTATGGTTTAACAAGGAAGAAGATAAACAAAAATAAGGAGGCTTAATTCCCACAAAAAACTTTTAATATCACACTGTGTCAGGATTAAGAAAACAGATACTGTAGCCAGAATGCCAGTAGTTGATCCTGGTCACATGACCTGAACAAGCCACTTTAGCTCCTTTGCCTTAATTTCTTCATCTGCCAGAAGGGACTAATATTTGGTAACTTCCCAATAGGGTTGCTGTGAGGACTAAAGAAGTTAATATATGAAAAGTGCTTAGAACACTACCTAGCATGTGGTAAGTGCTCAATATATATGTATTTTTGTTATTATTTTAGATGGAATAGATACTTAGATCAATGGCAGAGCTAGTTAAATTATACAGAGTCTACTATGGATAGTCCTTATGTTTTTTGTTTTGTTTTGTTTTTTTTATTTGACACAGAGAGAGAGATGACAAGTAGGCAGAGAGGCAGGCAGAGAGAGGAGGAAGCAGGCTCCCTGCTGAGCAGAGAGCCCGATGCGGGCCTCGATCCCAGGACCCTGGGATCATGACTTGAGCCGAAGGCAGAGGCTTTAACCCACTGAGCCACCCAGGCGCCCGATAGTCTATGTTTTAAAAGAGTTTCACTCTTAATTGAATGTTCCGAAGCAAGGAGAGTGCTCACAGGAGGCAGGTAGTGGCAAGTGGAGAGCCGCTGACTCTTTCCTCTCCTTGCTTCAGAGCATGCAAAAACCTCAGTTGTTTTGTTTTTGTCCCAGGATGCTGCCCTTGGGAACTTCAATAGATACTGGAGATAAGTTTAGAGTTACATCATGATGGCCTGTAGTTTATATTCCTGACCAGGGCCATAGGCTAGGATTTTAGCAAGAGACCATCCTTTGAGCCTGGACTTGGACAACACAAAGACCTTTTCCTTAGGTACAGAAGAGTTGCAGCACATTTTCTTCCCTTCCTCCCACAGCTCCTTCCTGGACCCTCTTTCCTTTGGTCTTTCTTTCTCATTCTCTTTCTTTTATTTTTTAAATTTATTATTACTATTTTTTAGCATTTCAGTTATTTTTAGTTAAAGAAAAACAATCTTTTCCAAGGATGACAAAGTGAATTGAAAGTCAGAAGGAAGCAGGGTATGGGCTGCTCAAAGCTCTTGCTCCAAAATCTGGAGGTGAGGAGAGAAGGCCCTCCCAAGAATGCAAGGGTGATTGTCTGGCAGAGGGATGACTTTGATGACTTTGGTCACTGGATTGGTCCAGGTAGTCTCTAAAGTGATTTCCACTTGCCAGTTGGTTGATATGATTACCATTATTATTCTTGGGGGTATTAAGTAAAGGAATGATGCAGGGAGCCAAAAGAGTGGATTCAGTTAGATTCTGAATCACAGTCAGGAAATAGTCTTTTTGGTGCAACCATAATTTCATTTCTCTTGGAGTGAATTTGAAGGAAGGTGAGGTCATTCTGGGGGTTGATTTCACACATGGCACTGTAGGCCTTCAAGATGAAGGTGTGCATGAGGTTGGCATGCTTTGTGGTGTCCATGCTGCTCTTGATGAGAATGCTTTCTGTGTTCACCATGATGACTCCATCTGTTCCCCTCTGTCTCTGAAGTGGCTTTAGTGTCTCATCCACCTCACCATCTCTGACAAATCAGGTAGTTCCGTGCTGCCAGCACTCAGTTCCTCATTCTCTTCCTTTTAAAAAATTATCAATTCTTAAAAAAAAATCCCTTTATATCACTGTTTCACCAGTAAAAAAAAAAAACTGAATAAAAATCAAATAAGTTAATGAAAAAGTTAATTCTATTGCTAATATAGCAAATAGCACACACTGCTTGTTCAATGTTGGTATTCTGTGGCATGTATACTAGTATTGTGGGGTCTCCCTGAGAGTTGAACCCCCAACATGCATAGACATAGTATTCATCCCCCCTTTCCTCTTCCTCCTTCTCATCCTCAGAGCCCTCCTCTAGCCTGTTGGGGGGAAGGGGTGCTGACGGAGAAGTTGCTATCTCTTTTGCCTGGGATTTCTCACCTTGCTCCAGCTTGGAGGGCCCCTTAGAGCCCCTGGGCTCTGAAGGAATGCATTTCTTAAATCTCTATCAGCTTTTACTTAACTACTGCATTTGATTACAACATTCTTTCCAGCAGCATTAAATACTAGAATAAAAATGATTTTCAAAAATACCCTTCATGTCTTCTCTTATAACTTGGACCACATTTTGAATGCAGCTAACTACAAGGCATTCTTTCTTTGGCTATAAGTTCACATGTCTTGTCTTCATTATGGAACAGTCCCACACAAGCCCCAAATTGCTCATATTTCACTTTTATGTCTTTCGATTCACTTAGTATATTATTCTTAAATCATCTGTTAAAATTCTTGACTAAGTTTCCTCTAATTTTTGCCTGTACACTTTGATATCCCCTCTGCCCTAAAGCTTATACTCATTTTCTCCTTAAAGAAACACAGTAGGCCTAAATGATCTTGTTTTTGCATATTTAGCCCCCATGATAGGTTGTTCTTTTAGTGATTACCAGTCCTGGGCTTGCCACCTACCTTAGGATAGAGAAACTTAAATGTCATTGCCCATATTTGGTTGAAGACTGGGAAGTCTAATTAGTCACAATTAAGTCATCAGACCAGGAACCAAGAAAAAGGGCTTAAAATGATACATGAAGCCATCTTTTATTAGAATATAGGTTTTTGGGGTCTGGATGGATCTCAGAAATAAATGATGTGTGTCAGACATTTTCTAGATGAAGAAACCAAAGACCTAGAAGGTTACTTTTCTTGGTCAAGTGCCACACAAATAGTGGTAAAGTTAGAACTCAAGTCGAAGCATCCCGACACCTCCTAGCATAGCTAGCTTTCCTTCCTTCCTTCCTTCCTTCCTTCCTTCCTTCCTTCCTTCCTTCCTTCCTTCCTTCCTTCCTTCTCTTCTTTCCTTCCTTCAATATTTATTCATGCCTACTATATACATGTTTCATAATAAACAAGGGACCACTAGTGATTTATCTTTGGAACTAAAAACCTGGGCAAACATATGATCTGACAAGTAGGAGAGTGCTAAATAGACACATAGAATACTGGAAAATCTGACTAGTATGTTCCCTGTCAGTATAATGTAATGTTTCGTTATAACACATACCATGACACTCTTACTGTAATACTATGGAACCTTGATCCAGAACAAGGCAAAAAGAACCAAAGGACAATAAGAAAGTACACATACACTTTCAAACCCATACAGAGATGGAGCCGTTTCAGATGTAATTCAGCAGACAATTAGTACACTGATGTTTTGGGAAAATTTCCAGGCACTTCCATAAATCTTTTTAGATTCTTTTTCCCTCCAGCTCAGCAAGACGGTCACATTTTTCTGGGCCTCAGACAAACAATAGCCTCCAAATGATATTGAAGAACAACCCCCTAGCATGACAACGGAGGCTCAACTGGATCTCGGAAAAAGGAAGGTCACCATATGCCCTGTGCTCTTTGTGCACGGCCTCGCTGTCATTTTACTGCTGCCTTAGCCTTTTATTTTACTTTGGGAGACAAGGGCTCAACTAAAATGCATAGAGGAGATTTAGGATTAAGCATCGTCTTCTATCTCTCTAACCTGTAACATCTTTCATCCTAACAAAGGTGGGAGGAGCTGAAGAGAGAGCTGTGGCTAACAGGACAAGGGCGAGGGTGAGGAGGAAACCAGCAGACAGTGGGGGGGGGGCAGGGGAGAGAGCCATCTTTTCTAAACTTGCTGTCCCTCTCACCCTCATTTTTTCTTCATCATACAGAAGCACCATCTGTTCACAGACTTGATGCGTTTGCATTTGTTTTCCATTCAGTAACAGCTTATATAGGAAGCAGATTATGAAGAGTGCAAATATGCCACCAACTGGATCAGTGACTGTACATTGTTCATACCCCTTAAAACTTTGCAGAAACACTGCAGCAAACTCCGTGTGGGTCCTGACCAGTGCCTAGCTCCGGTGTGCTGGCCTTGATTAACACCACCTGCCTTTGATTAGCCCCTTTATGCCAAAGCCTCTCAGTGTTTATGCACTTCATTTATCCTCTATTTTAAAGTAGGCTTAAATGATGTTTTCAAAAATTTTTCTAGTGTGCTAGCTTAACAAGAGCACAAACAATTTGAGAACAGGGAATTTATGGTCTGTTTCTTGCTGTATGTCCCTTTCTCTGGTCAACCAGAGAGTCAACTGTATAATACATTGACATTGGGCAGAATTTCCAGGCATTCTTTTAAATATGTAGACTTATTTGATCGTACTTTCAGAACTAACATGAGAGTAAATTATAGGAGAGAGAAGTGGTTATAGATATCAAAAGATGACTTTTTGCTCTCTCAAAATAGAAAAGAGATACTGTACTGTCTTTGACATTTTTACACATCCCTGAAGAAATGATCCGGTTGCTGTGATCTTCACACTGGGTCAGAGTATGTCCCACTTATTGTGACTCTGATATGCAAAAAGGCCCACATATAATTCTATTGAGCTGATATACTCAAGATTATGTTCCCAAATATCATTGGGCACTTCAGTTATTTTAAAACTTTCAACTATAAATAGTGCTGGGTCAAATCTTTGAGCACAGAGCTTTTTCTATTTTTAGAATTAGTTTCTTAGTGTTACAAAAAGTGGAATTATAAAATCAAATGAGTGATATTTTGAATTTAATCTTCAAACTCTACTATTTAAGAAAAGTCTACTGTTTTGAGTAGGGATATGGAAGTCAGGACCACTAATTCATCACTGCATTTGTATATCTTCATCCAGACTTTGTTGAATACTCTTGGTACATCATTTAGCTAGAGTCTTCAGCTGTCAAACAAAATTTATTTACCTGAAGTACCCCCTTTTATAAAAAAAAAGATTTATTTATTTCTTTTAGAGAGAGAGAGAGCATGAAGGGTCAGAGGGAAGGGGCAGAGGGAGAGGGAGAGAGAGAATTTTAAGCAGCCTCCATGGCCACTGGGGACCCTGATGCGGAGCTTGATCCTGGGACCCTGAGATCATCAGGACCTGAGTAGAAAGCGTCAGCCTCCTAATTGACTAAGCCACCCAGGTGTCCCTATTTATCTGAAGTACCCTTAAGATGTAGGAGTATAAATTGCTATCAAGATTATTCTTTAGGTGGTGCCTGGGTAGCTTAGTTGGTTAAGTGTCCTATTCTTGATTTCAGCCTAGGTCATGATCTCAGAGTTTGATATCAAGCCACACGTGGGGCTCTGTGCTTGACATGGAGTCTGCTTAAGATTCTCTCATTCACTCTCTCTTAAAAAAAAAAAAAGATAAAAAAGATTATTATTTATTTTTCTTAGAAATTCCCTGAACATTTAAACAATGCTAGAGAATATGAGTGAGTGGAGTAGATACTTAAGAGTTGAATGTACTATTCTGGTATTATGATAAATTCTGTACATACCATAAATTGTCTAGAGATCAGATTACAAAAGTGCAACAAAGAATTGTCAGATTTTAAACTCTAAATATCATAGGTTAGTAATTATACACTGATTTTTTTAGAGAGCCAAATTTAACTCTAATATAATTTTTGATCCTATTTCATATTTCCTTGGGGATTTTTCCTGTGCTTTAAAAAATTTAAATTAGATTAGTGGAGCAGAAAAATCTCACATGTCCATTTTAAATTGATATTGCCATGTAGATTTTAAGAGTTATTTTATGTTGAACTACTTGTGGACTCAAACTTTTTTTCAATTAATGCATCTAATTGCCTTGTTTTGATAGTGTATATTTCTTGGTTAGTAATTTCTCTTTCATTACTTTTGAGTGTAAACATTCCTTTGTTTGAATAGAGCTTTTATTTTTCACTCAAAATTATCTGCATATAAAATATGTGCACAGGACAACTTTGGTAACGTGACTTTGGGGCCAGGCTTAACCACAAATATGCTGCTGAGTCACTGAATGCCTTCCTGTGTGTACTCCTGACACAAGTACATGCCCTGACAATCTACTGAGAAGCATGAAAGTCCTTCAACTTCTTACCGAATGGCTCCGGCCATTCCAGTGTAAAGCTTATAAGAACTAATGTAATGGCTCCCAGTTACCAGACAGGAGATATCCTTGGGCAAGATTGTGAATTTTCATTAAACCTTGTATTTTCCCCAGCTCAACTTTTCTTGGATCTGTTTTGATTTCTTTCAGACGCTGAGTCCATACTAGTGTGCACAACCGAGATGGGGTTATGTAGAGCTAGGTGAATTGGGGGGAGAAAACCCGGCACAGTTTCTCTACTGAGCAAGGAGGCGCAGACATTTTTCAGCCATTCCTGCCAAGGGGTTCCAAGTGCTTAAACACAGGAGGGCAGCAGACGTGTCCCTTTAAAGTCTTCCACCTGTATCAGCTTAGACTGTCCATACAGCAGTCGAGGCAGGCTCAGGGTGTTATGGGAGCCCAGAGTCACCTCTTGGGGTCACTCACAAACCTACACATTTCTTTTACTTTTCAGAAGTTTGGAAAAACAGAACCCACTGCTCCCTGCTTCCATCCTAGCCCGGAGAGCATTGCAAGTGAGAATATGAATTCCTGCTGCTTATCCCCAAGAACAAAGCAACTGCTCTTTGGATAACGGCTCACAGAAGGTACTCCAGACTTCTCTATTCTCCTTAAGCCCCAGTCTCTCTAACAAGCATTTCCCTTGGCCCACTTGAATTTGAGTGCATGTGATGTCACTTGGATATTGTCTTCTCTGTCACTCAGTCCTCTTTCCAGGCCTAACCTCAAAACAATCCCTTACCGACCTCGCGCCCTCCCCTGCATTACAGCTCATTTGCTACAGGGGGATGGTGTGTGGATGGATTCTGTGGTGCTCAAACAGATCCCCCTTCAAGTATGAGAGCAAAACATCACCTTTCTTACTGAAGGACAAGGACTAGAACCTTTGTCTGCAGAAATGAGGTGGAGGGCCTCTGCTCCCAGCCACACAGGGCTGGACCCCAGCCTGCCACACAGAACACACACAGGTGGGCGCAGAGCAGAAGGCGTGCTGTTTGCAGGCAGACTCTTCCTGAGGATGACCGAGGCTTTGTTCGTTGTCTCTTTTTATTTATTTATTTTTATTTTTTGTTGTTGTTCTTTGTCTTTTTTTTTTTTAAAGATTTTATTTATTTATTTGACACAGAGAGAGAGATCAGATCACAAGTAGGCAGAGAGGCAGGCAGAGAGAGAGGAGGAAGCAGGCTCCCTGCTGAGCAGGGAGCCCGATGCGGGCCTCGATCCCAGGACGCTGAGATCATGACCTGAGCCAAAGGCAGAGGCTTTAACCCACTGAGCCACCCAGGCGCCCTATTCTTTGTCTTGAACGCATCCCTGAGTACATCACTCCACCTTCCCAGGGGAGGAAGGCATTGAGCAGTGAGCCCAGGAATGTGATGCTAGGTAGCTTCGTACCCATGGAAGGTAAGGAGTGGGGAAACAATTCCCTCCTCAATAAGTGGCAACCTTTCTTTGGAATTCTTGGGAATTCAGTCGTTCAGCAAATAAGTTTCCAATATTCTTAGTACCTGTCATGTGGTAGGCACTGTTTTAGGGAACTTGGATGTGAGTACAGGCAAAAATCCAGGTCCTCGTGGAGGTGACAATCTAGTGGGGGACACACAGAAGGGAAATAAGGAAAATATATAGTGGAAAGGATAGTTATGAGTGAGCAAGAGAAACCATAAAGTGGGGAAGGGTGAATGAGGGCTCATGAGAAATGGTGCCAGAAAGGATGTGGAGAAAGCCTCCTTCTACTTGAGTACAGTGGGACCAGGGGGTTAATATGTGCCACTCCAACACCCATCTCCTCCGACACCCCCTCTTTCACAGCCACACCTTCAGCTCCAGCCCCACAAGATTCTTAATTGCTCTGTGAACATGAGCGCTCACTGCAGCCTTGCCGCTGTCTAGCGCATTCTCCTCAGGGGCAGTAATAGTTGGTAGCCTTGACCGTGGCCTTGCTGGTGTGGTCATTCTGGGTGCTTACCCTGGCAGGAGTTCAGCATTCCTTCTCTGTCTGCAGTTTTGCTCTTTGCCAGAGCCTAGTGCTGGTCTAGCGGGCTGTGATTCAGCCAGCCCTGAAGGGACCTGAACCACCTAAATCCAGTTAGAAGTCGGCTCACACAGCAATGTTTGTACCTTAGCTTTGCTGTTATAATATGAACCTTGGAACAAGAGGTTCTCTCAGCAGTTGGGAACTAGGAGTGGCTTAGGGGAGTCCTGGCATGGTGGCTATTTCTTATTTTGTGTTCCTCCTGCCTTCTTGGAATAGCACCCCATTTCTTTGGGGGAGCTGTTTTCTCTACCCTATATAGACCAAATGGGGAATTTGTACTTTTACATGATCCCTCTTGTCTGTACATAGTGTTTGGTGACAAGCTAGGCTCTTGGCCAAGCTGGGCAATCATGGAAGTCACTGCTGTGGCCACAGTGACATGTCCCCAGTACATGATGACTCCAGAAACCAGTCAGAAACTCCCCTAAGGTTTCAGTAACTAAACCTGGGTGGTAGAGCACTTTTGTCTCTTTGAGGAAAAGCTGGGAGATGTGAGCCCATAGTTGCAGCAGCCATGTCTCTGTTCTGTGAGGAAAACTGGGCTGTAGTAGGAGAGAGAGAAGTGGATTTACAGAGAGAGGAAAACATGAGAGAATCTAACTAGCCTGTGTCCCTGGCTCCCTGCATCTCCAGCCACACTCTTGCCCTTGGGTCTTTGAGCCGGCACCTTCCCATTTTCTCCTAAGCTGGGTCAGGTTGGGTCTCAGTCACTTGAATAGAGTCATGCCTGCTGCCATCCTGGGGGAGAGGCCCAGAGAGTTCATGTTAGCTTCCCTAAATCTTCTGCCTCCCCTTCTCTGGAGGATTACTTCTTCCATGAAGCTTTTTCTGAGTGTCCCAAGTAGAATCGGCTCTTCCTCCTCCCTTTGTGCCCACGCAGCTCTCCATTTCTTCATTCTCATCTCTTCTCTTTGTGGGGCTATAATCCTTAGTACACTTAACTGGTTTACCCATCTGTCCCCATGTAGAGGGTAGAGATTGGTCCTCCTCTTATTTGTATTCCCAGAGTTGGCACATAGGTGCTTAGTGTATGTTTGTTGATTGAATGAATACATGATGGACAGATGGGTAAGTACCACCACCATTCAGTGGATACTTCTATATGCCAGTCGTTTAATTAAGATTTCAAAATCCAGAGATTTTTCTGGGCATTGAATTGATTCTGGGATTTTGGAAAGGTTTTGAGGTCTCTCTTGCTCACTTGCCCTCCCTCCTTCCCCCCTCCCCCTCTCTCTGTGTTTTTCCCTCCCCCTCCCTTTCTCCCTTCGCCTCCATCCCTCTCTCCACCTTCATCACCCCACTCCCTCCCTTTTTCTTTCCCTCCTAGCCTCCCTCTCCTTCCCTCCCTCCCTCAGGCACACACATCTCATTTATGACACTCGCTTGCTTTCTAAGAGCAAGAGCCATATTTTATTCATCTTTACACCCTCTAGGGCACCGAGCACAGTGCCTGGAGGAAATCGAGTTAAATGTTTTTGAATAAACTGTTTCCATATTTGGGTTTTTCTGGTTTCTTTAATTTAGATCATTTGTACAGGTTTCTCCAAAGGGATCTATATGAGAAGTGATTGACTTCCTCATTTCCAGATAAATTTTATATGTAATAGCATTAATGAAAATTGTGAAAAGAAAAAGGGATCTATGCACAATACCACAGTATTCTGTCCAGTGTATGTATTACTATCACGTGGCAAAGTACTCATCAAGAAACATAGTTGGTCGGACAGTTCTTCCTTGCGTGGACCGTCCAGCATATTGACCTGTCCTTTCAAATGCTAGCAGGTCCCTTCATCATTGTGGCAAAGCAAAAATGCCCGTATAATTAATTTTTCAAAATATTAACCACAAATGCATCTTCTGGATTAAAAGAAAGTTCATTAGGTACTTATTTTTGCTATTTAAAAATGTTTGCACCTTATTATTGTAAAACTAGTATATGCTCATTATGGAAAAGTCTGAAAAGACAAATAGAAATAAAAAGTATCCATTCTTCCACCCCTTTAAGTTTAGCCACTTTCCCACCTTGATGCATATAATTCTACTTTTCCATCCACATGTATGTAAACAAAAAGAGCATTGTGCTGTATGTTTTGTTGTATAGCCTGCATCTTCTCTTAACAATATATTATAAAACAGCTCCTTATTGGTGATAAAGACATTTATTTAATAGTATCTTTAACGACTGGCAGATTATTTTATGTACTGAATGTACTCTAATGTATTTTCTCAATCCCCTATTGTTGGACTTTGGGTTGCTTCCAACATTTATGATTATTAACAGTGGTGCAGTGAACCTCCTTGTTCCAACTTTTTGTAACCTGTCATTGTTTACTTATGATAGTAAGCTCCTAGAGTGGAATGTACAATTTAAAATCTGTTGAGACATATTGACAAATGCCCTTCCCCGTAGCCTTTAGTTTGGGCTGCTTTTATAGGTTTCTTTGTAGCTATTGAACCAACTTCTTGTCACCCCGTGGTGACTCCAAAGTAGTGCCAAGAGAACCCTGTTTTCCCCAGACCTCCTCAAAACCTCTCCCAAATCCCAAAATTACTTCTAGTTTTTTACCATCATTTTTCCTCAGAGTGACCTGTTTTGTTGTTTAAGGACCACCCTGAAAAATTGGGGTACAAAGTCACAAGAAATACTTGAAGTCAGGAAAAGTAGAAAAACCTATAGAGAGCCTCACAGGCATGTCATAGAATCAGTGTAAGTTGATCATTATGTCTCTTAAATACTATTTTGATATACTCATTATGTATAGTTAAAATGCTATTTCAAAATGCTACATTTTGCTACTTAAAACATAAATAACTCATTCTAGGTTAAAAACTCTATCATTAGAAGGCTTCAAAAATAATGCCCCATGTACAGTTTTTGAAATATGGGTCCACCATTTCTATTCACTGGTCCCTTGCTAGCAAGCCTGAGGCAGTCAGTACATGAAGCTGACACACATATGTCTCTCATGGAAGCTTCTAGAGCACAACTATGTAAGGCAAGGCTTAGACCCAAAGTCCTATGCTCAGTTGACTCACAGCCCCTACTTATCTCTATGTGAGGTCAAAATACAAAGGCTGAAATTTCACTTTCCCCAATTTTCTATTTTTGCTAATTGCATTTACCTTGCTCTTTTCCTTGATATCCTACACATGTTTGACATTTTAAAAAGGTGTTTTAGCCTCTGCATTTAAGCAAATTGGTCGACAAAACTCCCCAGTGAGTTGCAAACTTGGAGTTAATATTCATGGTGTCCTAAATGTTAACACTGCCATCAAAGCAGCTTGGTCTGCTTTGGCTCCAGCTAAGTTTAAATTGTATTTAGAGTTACTTGCCTTTTTTTTTTTTTTAATGAGTCCATTAACTTGGTCAGTTATTTCACTACTCTTCTTTACATAGGACAGTTAAATTATAATGTTAGTTTTAAAAGCAGAGAATCCATAGTAGGTTTGTGTTTGGACAAGAAAATGCTTTTCTGCCAGAGGTGAGGGTCTTTTGGGCCTTATGTTCTAGAATGCCTTCTTTGGTAAAGAAGAGCAAGCAAATCTCTGGAATTCCTGGAGAATATCCTTCACTTTAGTTTTTAAAAAATGCTTGCTTGTTTAATATTCTGTTAATGAGAAGGCATAGAGGACCCCAAATTTGAGAGGATTGGTCACAAAGTATGTAACATACTATTGACTTGAAAGTGACTGTGAGAAAGTCATGATACCTTATCAACATGAAATAGCAAATGCAGTTATCTCCAGGTATAAATGGGATTAAAATACTGTCATATTACACATTCATATTTTTTCTTGCCATTAATCCCTTTTTTGGAATATCCACAACACATTCAGAAATACCTACTACCATTCATATTGTCATCCTTGCCAAGAGCAAAAATACTAGACATTTCTATCAAGATGATATTTTCTTTAGAACCATTGCTGTTTCCTTATTTGTCAGAGAAATATATGAGCAATGTCTTGTATTGAATGTGTAACCCAAATGTTTCCCATTCATCACTCTGGGGTTTCCATCATAATCGACTGAGGCTCTATTTTGTTGAATAGTCTTGTAATTTCCACGAATCTCTTCTGGGTGTCTCTTGTCTAATCCAGTTGTCTGGCTCCCGACCATGGCTCTGCTCTCCCCCCATTTTGTGACCAGTTTCCTGCTCTGTTGTTTTCTCTATTCTACTTTATCCTGAGAGTGATCACAGACAGACCCTTCTTGCAATTCCCCAGTGGAAGTTGACACCAGACTGTAACTGTTGAGGGGTTGGGAGTATGGGAAATGAATTAAATCCCAGAGGCCAGGGCTGCAGACAGGATTCCTTTCAACATCTATCACCCCATCCATCACAGGGATACCCACCTGGACCCCTTTCTTCCTAGATTCTGTTAACAACCACTTTGCAGGACCTACTTAATCTTTCTTAAAAGGGAGATAGTGTCCCCTTGCCACACATAGCATGTTTATGTTTCTCTCACTGGATCCAGACCCGGCCTCATACAGATCAAGAAGGAGGAAAAGGTTCTTCTTTAACTAGATCTTCCTCCTCTTCCTTTGTGTAAAAATTGTTCCTTCCCTACGTTATGGTTATTTGAATACGTTTATTTCTCTTAGGGGCAACTCCACCCCAGTGACTTGAAAATTCACTGGTTTGTTGTTATATATGTCCCAGAATTTGGGTTAGTGGCTCAGGTTTGGGACTTTTGCCGAGGGGTCAGGGTTGGGCTATGGCAATTCCAGGCTTCCACCACGAGGGCACTTCCTGTAGCCTATCTGGAGTCTATATTGCCTAAATCCATATTTACTAAAAAAACATTTTCCCTTAAGGAAACCTAACTCAGAAGCATAGGTCCCATTAAAAACCACATTCAACTGACTTTGAAAAAGACACTGAACTTCTCAGTCAGAATATGTGCATTCTGGTCTTTCCCAGGAACAGCAAGAGTATTTGTCTGACATTTGCACACATCCGAGTGGTGGGTCTGGAAGCATGTGGGGGCAGTACTAGAAAAGAAGTTTTATTGTCCATCACTCTACAGCAATTTTCCCCCAAATGCAAGCCAAAAAAGGTTCTGTAAATCAAGTAAATATGAGAAATGCTAGCTAAAACAAGAGTTCTTTCAAATCAGATATGTCTCAAGACTTTTAATTTGCTCTGTCCAGTATGTATCCTCCAGGGATGGTATAACATGTTTCTCAAACTTTGACCCTTAAATTTCTTCCCACACAGAGTTACATTTCTAGAGTTCTAATCAACATTGGATGGATAAAGATGAGACCCTCTACCTTCCTTGCTTAAGGGCACACAGTTTATATCCCATTACTAGGATATCCTTAGAATTAAATTTCTAGCCTGCGCCAGGGAATAGAGAGAAATCCCAGAAATCCTGTGATCTGGCAGCTTTCACATCATGAAGCAATCTGTTCCACCCCAGATGGCTTTTGTCCAGGGAGCCCATATGGCATGGCAAACCTAAGCATCCAGGATCTCTGCTTTCCTACCTTGTTCTCTCCTTGTTCTCTTCTTCTCTCCTTTCTTTCCTCATCCTGAGAAGTTCAGGTACATACACTTGAGAATTTTTCCCCCCTCTTACTTACTACTTCAGAACCCTTCTTGATGGTTCATTGTATTTAAAAAAAACCCTCTTTTTGAGGAACAACTGTGCCAGTACTTATCAGACTTGAGAAGATTTTAAATTTTTTGTGAGGCAATCAATGGTCATATAAGGTCTGGTTTCTGGTAATAATCACACACAGTAATTTATCAGTAGTCAATAGTTCATTCATGCATAATATAAAAATGTAAACACTGTCATACTATAAATATTAATGTATAACACTTTGCTTCAGGATTTCATCTACCATCCTTCATCTTTAGAGAATGAATCTTATGTAGTGACCATAAACGCTTCCTCAGTAAAAGGTCAACATTTTATCATAGAGGGTCAAGTTAATTCCATGTCAAGAAGGCATGTAGTACTAAAAATGCAGTTTGTAATCATAGCTGCTTTACTATAACCTCTTGGAGACCTATAAGATGACCTGTGCTCAAGAAATATGAATGGAAGAGTAATGCGAGAGAACCTATCTGTGCTAAAAAAAAAACACACACACAAAAAAAACTGGAGAGTAGCATCATAGTTTACTTTAATGCATGTGCTCCCAGTATGTACATACATTCATCACAAGTGTTTTATTTAAAGAAGTGGGAAAACAAGATTCCTACTGAGTAGATGTAGTCTCAGTTTAACCACAATGGACAAAAATGAAAGTGAGATGGAAACTCATCCATCAGGTTATTGATCTCTGTCACAAAGTTGGAAGAGTTCCATCTACAATCTTTTTTGTGGTGGGGTTAAAGAGAGAGAGTTGTGGGGAAGAAAGAGAAAAGTTATAGCAAAGTCAGGGAATAAATTTTCAAGAGTAAACAGCTCGTTTCACCCAAACACTTGGATCTACTCTTGTATAGAGTCAACTGGAATAAGAACTAATATAGTTTTTTGGTCCTGAATTTATAAAGCTCATCTATGAGGAAATAGAACAGTAAAGAATTTATTCCACTTATTTGTTATTTCCCCAGTGATATTACTTCTAAAATTTGTCAGTGACAGAGACCTAGTGAAAACAAGGGAGTTTATTCTCCACTATCAGAAGGAAATAGAAAGTGGCAAGAGGTCAAGGAGGTGGGGATTTCCCTGTGGGCTATTTCCCTGAAAATAGTGCAACACATCTGAGATTGCTCAGTATTCGTAGTAATCGTGTGTGTGTGTGTGTGTGTGGTGCTCTCAGAACAGTTTATCAAAACCTCCAGGGTAGCATGTAACACTTTGCATTAAAATATTTTATTTGCAGTCCTCAGATAGATTTGTGAACAACTAGGTCATATTGGAAGACTTAAGGTAGAAATTTGTAGATCCAGAAAATCTCAAACTTTCTCCTCCATGGAACTGTGAAGTCTCTCAATACTGTGGAGATACACCCATAGGAGAGATGTGGCTGAACACAGTAGGTGGTAAGGAGGCAATAATGAAAAGAATATGATCTCTGTATCCTTAGGATGCTTTTGGCTGCAAGTAACAAAACAACTTGACTAATGGTGATTTAAACCAATAGGGGTTTGCTTTTCTCACATGGCAAAAGGACAGAGACTGGATGTCAGTTCTGCAGCCCAGTATATATCTAGAATGCTCAGCGTTCCTTCATGGTGGCAAGATAGTTCCTGTAGCACCAGCCACCACATCCACATTCAAGGTAGTGCCTGGACAATATAGTGCAAGTGTTGCTTCTAGTAGTCATTCATTCATTCAACAAATATTTACTGAAGACCTGCCATGTGCCAATACTGAAGTAGGCTGGGAATAGAAAGATGCTGAAGACAAGGAGTAGAAAGGAGAACATTACATGTTTTCATCCTCTCTGTCAGGAAATCAGATGCCTTCCTAGGAGCCTTCCAGAGGCTTCTCTTATGTTTCATGGGCAGGAAATAGATACATGCCTCCTCCTAGTTCAGTCACTGGGAAAGAGTAATTAGAAGATGATAGCCTTATCACCAGTCATAATCTTCTGAGGCTAAGGGAGGGACTGTTCTTCCCTAAGAACATGTGACAATCATAATTCCTGGATTTTATCTGCAGTTGCTGCCCCTAGTACCCATTCATTTATTCGACCAGTAATTATTGAGCATGTGCTCTGTACCAGATACAAGCTAGGTACTGAGAATAGAGAGATGCATAAGATAAGGAGTTCCCAATCTCCTAGAAATGAAAACAGTGCAAACAATTCATTGTAATCCAATGTGATAAGATGAATTAAGGTGACGTTGGGAGTGGGGAAAAGCCCAGAAGGAGTTACGAATTCTCAAGCAGAGAGGAGAGGGATGGATTGAGATAAATGAAGACTTCCTAGAAGAAGGGATGTTATAGCAGGCCGTTGGGGGATAAATGGGATTCCACAGAGCATAGAAGGTTTGAAGATGGAGGAGAGGTGGTGAGGGACTCAGGAGTCTCTGACCTAGTCGCAGTGATCATGGGGTGTTTGTAGTCTTTATTTCTCCATGGAAGTCAGCCTTTGCCCCAGTCTGTATATTTGGCTAATCCTGCCACTGGTTCAAGGAGTGTGAAGCAATGAGTAGTGAGTTCAGGGGAACGTTGACTCTAACTTGGAGTCTCCTCTTTGGACAAAAATCTCTTCTATTAAAGTTGTAATCTCTTTAACTTTTCCCTTGTCCTGCCAAACTAAGAGACAGGAGAGTTAAAGTTCTCCGTGTGGCACAGGAAGGTCAGACCTTTCAAAGAATCAGAAGGGAGGGGACAGCATTCCCTTCATTGTTCCTGATACATTTCTAACCTGTCACCCTCACTTCAGTAACTTTATTGGCATGACAAGGCACACAAAGAGCTTTCCAGCTGCAAGCTCTACTGCTCACAAGAGAGGGGAAGGCCTGAGGTTCCCCATTATATTCACAGGGGAGCGTCAGAGTAGGAAGGGGCCCAGGGTCTGTCTGCATTTTAGGCAAGTCCAAACAGTGCCCGACAAGGAAGACTTCCAAGTTTCCCCAAGTGCTAATCCATAAAAGACATGGTTGGTCTTCTTTATAAACCTAATCCTTCTGTCAATAGCAGTTAGGGGTCTCAGTACACACTGCTTCAGAAGCACTGGGTTGTACCAGCTCCTTTCTGAATTAGTCGCTGAGCAAGTACACAGCAAGCCCTTTAGAAAGCATGGGGTTATGACATCTGACCTTAGGGAAACCAAGTGATATAATCCAACTCTACACAACTCTATTTTGGGTCTAATGAAAATCCCCTACTGGGGAAGAAGAGGGATCTCCAGCATTAGGATGCATCTGAGGGCATAAGAAGAGATTAACTCTGACAGTTTTATTTTGACCTAAAGATATTGTAGCTTAAAAAACATTCTTGATCCCTATGAAAGGTAAATTAAATGTGGTTTTGGAAGGAGTGTCTTGAATTGGAGTAAATATCGGATGCTGTAACCTGGTAGGATGATGCCAAAGCTCAGACTCCCCACGTGCTTTCTCTAAACTAAAAGAAGGGGTGCCAGCCTCACTGGTAATGGTCCTTAGCATCTGAGACTATAGATACCTCCCAACCTGGTGGGCAGGAGATTTCATGGAAACCAGAGGCACCAACTTTCCCTCCACTACATGTTTTCAAGAGGCCTCGTTTTCCCAGTGCACCTGGTCACCATCTAGGGAATTCAGCTGATAAGGGAGGCAGAAAGAAGCCTGAGCAAACTGAGTGTCTGAAAATAGTTCTTTCTTAAGAGAGTAAATAATATTTAAAGGGATTTTAAGTTCAAAATAGAACTACAATATGAACCAGCAATCACACTACTAGGTATTTACCCAAAGAATACAAAAATATTAATTCATGGGCACCTGGGTGGCTCAGTGGGTTAAAGCCTCTGCTTTCGGCTCAGGTCATGATCTCAGGGTCCTGGGATCGAGGCCCGCATCGGGCTCCCTGCTCGGCGGGGAGCCTGCTTCCCCCTCTCTCTCTCTCTGCCTGCCTCTCTGCCTCCTTGTGATCTCTCTCCCTCTGTGAAATAAATAAATAAATAAAAATCTTTAAAAAAAAAAAAATAAAAAATAAAAAAATATTAATTCAAAGCATCATTGTCTACAGTAGCCAAATTGTGGAAACAGCCAAATATCCATCTACTGATGAATGGATAAAGAAGAGGTGGTGTGTGTCTGTGTGTGTGTATAAAAGAATGTATGTGTGTGTGTGTGTGTGTGGGGGTATATATATATATATATATATATATATATATATATATATATTTATATATATATATATATATATATAAGAATACTACTATTCAGCCATAAAAAAGAATGAAATTTTGCCTTTTGCAATGACATGGACAGAACTAGAGAGTATAATGCTAAGCAAAATAAGTCAGAGAAGGACAAACACCATACGATTTCACTCATATGTGGAATTTAAGAAACAAAACAAATGAGCAAAGGGGAAAAAAAGGCAAACCAAGAAACAGACTCTTGGGGCGCCTGAGTGGCTTAGTCAGTTAAGATTCTGCCTTCACCTCAGGTCATGATCTCTGGGTCCTGGGATCGAGCCCCGCATTGGGCTCCCTGCTCAGTGGGGAGTCAGCTTCTCCCTCTCCCTCTCTCTCTGTGATCTCTTTCGCTCTTGCTCTCTCTCAAATAAATAAATAAAATCTTAATTAAAAAAAAAAGGAACAGACTCTTAACTATAGAGAACAAAGTGTTGGTTATTGGAGGGGAGGTGGGTAGGGGGTGGGTTAAATAGGTGATGGGCATTAAGGAACACACTTGTGATGAACACCAGGCGATGAATGAAGTATTAAATCACTATATTATGCACCTGGAACTAATGTAACACTGTATGTTAACTAATTGGAATTTAAATGAGAACTTTAAAAAAAAATGAACACACCAGAAAAAAGGTAAAAATAAAAGGGATTTTTAAATGGTAGGAACAGACTCAGTTTTGAATGTCATAAAAAGAGAAGTTATTTTTCCCACCAGAAAAAGTAAGAAGTCAAAAGGAAGTTTAGCAAGAGCCAAAAGGACAGAACCGTACTCCCTTTGCACAGTTGTGGTATGTGTGAGTTCCATTTGCAAACATGGTAGAGAAAGGTTTTGAACAAAATCCTATATGATTCCAAATTCTACAGATCTGTTTTTCAGATATTAAATAGGAAAACTTTAAATAACAATGAATGAACATTTCTAGAAATCCAGCTTTATAAATCACAAATAATGAAGAACATTATTATAGGAGAATTATTGAGTAAGTTAAGCTATTTCTTACCCTAAATATTTCTTCCACTTTACTGTTTATATACATTCAGCATATTGTGAAGAATATTTTTAAAATAGATTTTTCATTTTATTTATTTATTTATTTATTTTTTAAAGATTTTATTTATTTATTTGACAGAGAGAGACACAGTGAGAGAGGGAACACAAGTAGGGGGAGTGGGAGAGGGAGAAGCAGGCTCCCCACTGAGCAGGGAGCCTGATGCGGGGCTTGATCCCAGGATCCTGGGATCTGACCTGAGCTGAAGGCAGACACTTAATGACTGAGCCACCCAGGCACCCAGATTTTTCATTGTAGAATAATTTTAGATTTTCAATATAGTTGAAAATCTAGTACAGATGTTTCCCATGTAACACCAGTTTCCTCTTTTGTTAACATCTTACATTAATATGGTACATTTGTCACAATTAATGAACGAATACTGATACGTTATTATTAAGCAAAGTCCGTATTTTCTTCAGATTTCCTTTCTACTTAACATCCTTCTCTTTCACTAACCCATCCAGGGCATCACGTCACACTTAGTCATCACTTCTCCTTAAGTTCCTCTAGACAATGATAGTTCCTCAGACTTCTTTGTTTTTATGGCCTCAACAGTCGTGAGGCATACTGGTCAGAGATTTTTTAGAATGCCCTTTTGTTTGCGTTTGTTTGATATCTTTCTCATGATTAGACTGGCATTATGGGTTTTTTTTGCAGAAGACACCAGAAAAGTGCCATTCTTGTCATATCATATCAAGGGCAGACAGTATCAACATGACTTATTGCCTTGATCACCTGGCTGAGGAAATGTTTGTCAGATTTTTCCACAGGAGTGGTACTCTTGCCTCTTTGTATACTGCACTCTTTGGGAAGGCATGCTCTTTTTTTTTTTTTTTTTTTAGATTTTATTTATTTGAGAGAAATCTTTATATAATTTATTTGAGAAATTTTATTCTTTATTTCTTTATTGATAAATATTCTTTATTTCTTTATTTCTTTATTTTACATTACCTCTTTCTTTATTTCTTTATTGAGAGCACAAGCTGGGGGAGAGCAAAGGGAGAGAGAGATGCAGACTCCCTGCTAAGCAGGGAGCCCAATGAGGGGCTTGATCCTAGGACCCTGAGATCATAACCTGAACTGAAGGCAGATGCTTGGCTAAGTCACCCAGGCACCCTAGGAGTGCTCTTTTGATAATCATTCTCCTAGATTTTGTTTCACTCTTACCATTTTATATATCCTTTTCTTTCCTCTCGGTAGGATCCTGGAACTCTGTGCACAAATAAGAGAAATCTGCTTTCTGTGCTCTTCTACTTAGAAGTTATAAAAAAAAAAAAAGAAAAATCTGGCACTTTGTAAAAGAGAATAGAAGCAATTAGCTTTTACTTAGAGAAGTTCCTTTTTAGAGAAGTACCAAAAAAATCTCTCTGCAAATGGAATAGGACACATGGAATTTACTGTAAGGCTGGAAATTGGATCACCATGATGATAGTGAAAGACCCTTCCCCTAGAAGGTAGATAGGATAACTAACCGCTTTTTTGCTTTTCT